>JAJSOF020000035.1:8967414-9109914 GCA_025594305.2 Periplaneta americana
GATGAGTACCAACATGATAACAAAAAATAGTAATATTTTTGGCACTAAATGTAAATCTTTCGCGTCTCCAATGAAGAGCTGGAAAGATCAATTTCTCGCATAAGAATCTTTGATGCGGAAGAAGCCATACGGGCTATTCCGTATGAAATCGATCAGTAAAAAACCTCGCATTTTTTTAATACTCTAATTTTTTCCCTATTTATACAAGGTGCTGAGGAGAGTGCATTTTCAAAAATATACTATCGAAAGTCAAACGGTTTTCGTACTATTGAGCGACAAATTTAACTTATTTTATAAAAACAAGCCTCTTTCAACGCTCAGAACTCTGGAACCATTTACTGCAGAACATTGAACGGGAGCTCATTTTGAAGCGGACATTTGGTAGCTTATGTTAAGACGTAATCCTTATTTTTATTATACACAGAGAGACACATAATCTGATTTTACTTGCTTTTAGGCTTTTTGCCGATTTTTAAAAATGTAAAAAATATTGAGAAAAACCTTGCATTATTAAGAGGGATTCGGCATTGTTTGCTTAGTGGCTCGGCAATAAGTTTCGAGGGTATTAAATAAATTACTTTCACACGCCTAGACTTGAACGGCGCAATACCGCACGCACTGGCCGAGAGCTGAAGATAAGAGAGCGTTGGGCGTCATTTTACTCCTGTGTTTATGAAAGCTTGTGATAAAGCTAGCCCAGCTATGCGCTACTAGACGAAACATCACGTGTTTGTCTCCTGGCCTTGCTTGTCTCGGCTAGCTCCCGCCTCACAGTCAGCTGGTTAGTTCACGCGCGTACTATTTATTTTCTTTATTTAATATTTTCAATACTTTATCGATGGTACACCAGTAAAAATATGTGTTTATTTGTACTTTCAATGCGGAATCTAACTTCAAATTTTAAAAATATTTTTTCGTGGTCAAAGGCGTCTTAATGAAGAAAAATGTAAAGTTCTACATTTCCATAAAAAGTAAGAAAAACTGTTTACATGTCAATATAAACTTTAAATTTTCAGCACCAAAATAAACCATAATATTGATCATTGAGTGAAAGGGTTTCGGAGCCACAACAGTTTAAAGTTGCTAATTTTATGAAAATACGATAAATTAAAATATTTTTAATTTAAACACTATGAAGTTCTGATGCCTCAAACTTTGCACAAAGCATTGTATCACAGTTGTCAACGGACAAAAAAAGTTTCATTGTATTTAAAAATTGCAAGGTCAATTTTCTCTATATTTCGGTCGATTTGAGATGGAATAGCCCATACATATGGCCTATGCCGTGAAGTTATTAATTATGATGTTGATATTACTTGAAGAATGATATAACTCCTTCATCCTGATCTCCTTACTCTGTGTATAACATAGTTTCACAGGATTATCAACAAATCCTTCTCAGTATCTAACCAATTTTGGTAGAAGACAAACATTTTTCCCACCCCTGGTCTATGCGCATGTCATATTCAACGTATTCCACATTCAAATCAAGCAGAAGCTGCTGCAACGCGCAGGGTGGCAAGCTGAGGAACTAATGCAGAATCCTGAGGCAGCGTCTGATTCCGGTAGTCTTTTGTTTCCCTGCAACTTGCCGGAGGGGTCCTGGCGAGACGAGGCCCTGCGCCTGCGCGATCCCTGGGTTCGAATCCGACACACATCCTCGGGCGAGAATGAACCCCTGACCTCAATCAAGATTACAACGACCTGTAGCTAGCTTCTACTCCAAGATTCCGTGACGTCACGTAGCACCGAATTTCTTTAAGCATTTGAGTGCAGGACAAATAAGGACATTCAGCAGGTTGCCATAGCGACCAACATCATCCGTTGCGCACAAAAGGGAATTAGGTACAGCAGATATTGTGTGAGCGGGTTTTCAGATTCAGTTGGAAAGCAAGGAGTGACGTAATAGTAATATGCGTTACAAGAGCGGTATGTTGAAGTTTTCATGTTCGAGGAAAAGTTTGAAAAAGCGAAACGTAGTTGAGCTTTTTTAATTTCCGAGAATTGAAAGAAAACATACCGCTCGTGTATCGTATATTATTTTGTGCGAAGATCGTTTATTACATACCTGAAAGAGGAATTTCTAATTAGTTGCAATGAAATGTCCATCTTGGTTTCTGTTCAATGACGGCAAATTTGCAAAACAAAAATATCTATCTTCAACATTGTTGCTTTAAAATGTTTTCTGTGTTTACTATACTCCAGCAGGCCGTGATATACGTCTGTCTTTTTTTCCCCAGTCTATAAATGCGATCTTAAAACAAACAGTAAGGTTATGTAATGATTTATTTTTCATTTTAATATTTTAACAATATTATTTATATAACATATTGCAGTAATAACATCGACATCTGGAATATTGTTGATTTTTTCACGGCTTCCTTAATGTTACTTGCATCACGAATACAGTAACTTTAGTGGAGTTGTAGAGTTAACTTAATTTTTGCAAATATTTAAAAACAATAATTAAGAGACTGCCTCCGTGGTCTGTTGGTCAGCATGCTGGCTTCCAGATCAAGATGTCAGGGTTCGATTCCCGGCCTCGGCGCTCAGGTGAATTTTTCTTGAACAAGAAGAATTCCCTGTGTGTGTAGAGTCTGGAAATTTGTATGAATGTGAGTGTGATTGTGAGTGTGCCGGGTTAATATTAATTAACCAATCATCACAAATATAAAAATACATCAGGACTGTCGCTGGGCAGTAACCTGAACACACGTTTCAGCGTCACATTGTTGACAAGTAACTCCATCTGTTAGCACAACCATAAAGCATCTAGTAGATGCTATAGAGTTACCAACAACGAAAAAAAATAATTAAGAGTGCAATTTAGGTGAAATTGCAGTGGTAAGTTTCCAATTTATAATTATTTCTATAATGAACGTCTCTAAAAATAATATGTTAGAAGCCTAAAGCAGTGAAATCAATATGTCAATTAAGCGGTAAGAAGAGGGAAATTGTTATGTGTGTTAGGTTGGGAATACTGGATGTGAAATTTTAGTCTTACCGCGGATTGGTTTTGTGCGGAAAACAAGCAAATACGCACGATCTCGCACAAATAAATTTATATAACTGCATGTGATTTGATATTTTATTTTCCATATTCCCGTAAGACATCATGGAGACACTTGGGGGCATGGAGGTAGAGAAAAACCCGGTACTCAATTTGTTAGGAAGTGATTGAGGCATTACGAGCCTCATGTTGAATTACCCTGAATTTACATGTGCTGTGTTCAAATGTGTCTGGGTTCGTTGTGCAACTGTTGAATAAATTGATGTATGAAAGCTTTTTTTATCAATATTTTAACGCCTAATACGCAATATAGCGTTATTTTTCCACTTAAAAATCTCTTCCCAATTTACACGAAATTATTACGATTATCTTACAACTAATTAGCGATAAAACTCTAAATATAATATTATCATCACGATTTTTTTTCGAAATTAATATAGAATTCTATAGTCTCTAGCCCATGATGTAAGTCACTCATTGCAGTTGATAAAGCGTTGCAAAATAACCAATTAAGAAAAGTTACTCAGCGATTTTAACCCTAGATTATATATATAAAACAGATAGCTCATCCCTATGTTAAAATTGGCAGCACTTTGAAGAGAACAACCGCCAGGATCGCCACCCGTCCGCCGTAAACGAACACGAGATGGCAGTACAGTCGCTAATGCAATTCAAATGGGAATTATGATGTGACTCCTTATGTAACAACTAGATGGCAGCATAGTAAACCTGACAAAAGTTGTTACCGTCACCTATAAGGCCGAGCTATCTGGGTATATATGATCTAGGCTTTAACACAAAACAAGTAAATAGCAAACAATTAAGGCATAGTAGTTCAACGGAACATGACTCACTCCGCTTTCTATTGTACACATTAGAGGGATTCTGGAACACAGTTAACCTGAAACCACTTGCCTCTCTCCCATCGGGCAACAAGTTTCACTCCCTGATTATGATAATAAATGAATGAAAGAATTTTAGTTTTGCTCTATAAATACAGTGTTACTATAAATGATCTGTCCGACTACAAACTTGAATAACTATCGTTAGGAAACATTTAGAAACATGATATTGGTATCAATGGAAAGAGAAACTCAAATATTTTTTGCTATCCATTCGGTTAAATCACATGTGCTACTCTTAAATCAGCAAAAATTAGAACACATGAAATTGGTATCAACAGAAACAGAAACTCCAACGATTTTTAAAAATTTTCACTGGAAAACATGAAACATGAAACAGAAAGAGAAACATTTGGTTCACAACCGTAAGTCACATGTGCTCAATGTGATCTCCTTGTGTCACACGACACACATCAAGTCTGTAGTCAATTTCCTGCCATACACGTTGTAGCATTGGACCATCCACTAGTGCAATGGCTTCTGTGATGCGGACACGAAGATCCTCAATGGTAGGTGGTAATGGTGGCTGATACACTTGTTGTTTTATAAAACCCCACAGAAAAAAAATCACAAGAAATGAGGTCGGGGGAACGTGGAGGCCAATGCAAACACTCTAAATCTTTACGGCCAGCACGCCCAATCCATCTCCTTGGAAGTCATGTATTCAGTTCGTTTCTGATATCCTGCTGACAAATTAGACCTTCGATGTCCTGTTCCAGTTGCGGAAGAAGCCATAACTGTAACATGTCTAGGTATAAATTACTGTACCTGTGACTGTCGCCTCGACAAAAAAGAAAGGACCATACTTCTTTTCACGGCTGACAACAGACTGGGATATGTAAAAATCTAGCACGCAAAATGCCCTCCTGTCTTCGTTTGCAGCCATTTTTCTGTTATATCGTCTCCTAGCAAAGAAATTAATAAATATGCGACAGGTTCACCAACATAAAAAAATATTTGAGTTTCTCTTTCCATTGATACCAATACCATTTTTCTAAGTGTCTCCTAACGATAGTTATTCAAGTTTGTAATCGAAAAGATCATTTATAATAACACTGTTTGAAGAAATTTGATCTAAAGAAATGTAATTTTTCGTTCTGAAAAGTATTTGTTTTTTTTTTTATTTCAAATACAGTGAAACCTCTCATTTACGGACATCGAAGGGACGTAACAATTTGTCCGCATCTGGGAGGTGTCCTTTATTGGGAGGGAGGCTCCCCAATCTAACAGTAAATTTATATTATGCATTATGTATCCCTTCACGCTTTAAATGAAATGTATTACTGTAGTTTAATTCTAAATACAGTAAACTACAGTTAATTCTTTGCAACTTTGATCTACTGTAGATAAGACCGAAAAAGGAAAATACAGTACTGTGCCATGAAGTTTGATTTTAAGACTATAGTTATGCAGTACTGTAATTTACAGTTTTCAACTTAACCTTTACGTTCAGGTGCCATGTCTCTCGAAACAGAACAACTGATTGAAGTGAAGAGAATGGTGTTACTAACCCTATCATGTGTCGAATACAGTTTCGCGATCGCGGAAACCTGGACCCATCATACAGGTTAAATTTAATGACTTTATTTATCCACCCGCTTCCAGCTAACAAGGGGTAGCCAGTTGGCTAGTTCATTCATTCATTCATTCATTCATTCATTCATTCATTCATTCATTCATTCATTCATTCATTCATTCATTCATTCATTCATTCATTCATTCATTCATTTTATTCCATAGATCTTACATGAGCAATGAAGCTTTAAGATGTGGAACATGTCAACATTTTACAATATTACAATTACAATTTTTACAAATTTTTATAGTTTTACAATTTAGTAATTTTCTACAATTTTTACAATGTTGTACAATTTTTTTACATTTTGGCGAGATGTAGTGAGATGAAATGAGGTCCGAGGATTCGCCAAAATATTACCCGGCATTTGCCTTTTCGGTGGGGAAACCTCGGAAAACCCAACCAGGTAATCAAATCAAAGGTGTTGATGCCAAGGACTCGCCATAGACCATCCGGCTTCAGTCCCACGGCTGTGGAAAACCTCGGAAGAAACCAAAGTCCAAAGGGGGATCCAACCCAAGCCCGAACGCAGCTCCGGAACAGCAGCTCAGCGAGTCTGCCGACTGAGCTACATCGATGGCTCTACTAAAAGTATACAATACATAGCCAATCAGATTATTAAATTTACAAACGCAAACGATCATTCATAAGTTGAGCTATATTATAATACAAAACAATTTAATTAAATTTAAGGTATAAACAATTCAACCAGTTGTGATATACAGAAATTGATAATACATATCATGCAAACTACTTCAAATTACAAACACAAACAATTTATCAGTAGAGCTATATAGATGCCTAGTGATAGCCTACGAGACCATTATTGTCTTCTTTCATGTTAAGGAATTTCTGTACTAAATTTTCCATTTTTGTAACACATTAGGTCTTGAAATCCAAGTTCTGTCCGCAGTCAGGAGGTAAAGCAAGCTTTAGGACTGTGAAACAGCTGTCCGTGTCCGTGTCTGAGAGTTAAATGTATCATTATTTCTATATTATTTCAGTTGGGACATAAATATCTGTCCGTGTATGAGGAGTGTCCGTATCTTGGGGGCGTTCGTAAGGAGAGGTTTCACTGTATTTCAATTGGGACATAAATATCTGTCCGTATATGAGGAGTGTCCGTATCTTGGGAGTGTCCGTAAGGAGAGGTTTCACTGTATCTCAAAGAATAACCGTCTGAAATTGATAACATTACTTACGGCTCACCCTGTATAAATGTGACATAATTTTCAGTGCTTTCGGAAAGGACTTAACGATGCAAACTCTGAAAGTAGGGTATGGCCATGAAATGTGACATTACGATTAGTTGGCGATATAACCTGCGGTGATTGCAATATGAGGCCTGCCCTCCCCAGGGGAGCATTATCTGATGAAATTTTCTGCATTCCTGGATGCTTCACCTTCAGATGTTGCATTGATTATCACGTAACTGTTGTGTAAACTGTTGAACGGTCGTTTTATGAAGGTTAGACATTAACCGAACTCCACAGATTGAACGCGATGGGGTCGCGGCCCAGGAAAGGTCAGTTGGAACCTGTTGAAGTGTGGCCTCCGCCCCAGTCAATAGTTCAGAGACATCGGTTCTGTACCAGGACAGATGATGTGGGGACACCACGAGTTGCTATCTGCCATATCGGTTTGTCTTTAAATGCGTCAAGTGGTTGTCCGAAAGGAACAAAGAAGTGTTTTAATTTGTGCAGTATGCCAAGAATTAGCAGAGATAATGCTGGCAAATATGAATGATAGAAATAGAAAAGTTGATATAGTCACAATGAAGAATATATTAGACTAATAGTGCTACTGCTGCTGCTACTACTACTACTACTACTACTACTACTACTACTACTACTACTACTACTACTACTACTACTACTACTATTTTATGTTTTATTTTATTTTATTTTATGTTTTATTATTATTGTGTTAAATTGTATTGTGTATAAAATTGTATTGTGTATAAAATTGTATTGTGTATAAAATTGTATATGTGTTGTAAAATTGTATTGTGTATTGTAAATTTTATTGTGTATTGGTTATCATTTTATTGTGTATTGTTAATATTGTATATACCACTGCCACCGGGTGCTTGCCCACTTGCAGTGTAAATAAATACATACATACATACTACTACTACTAGGTCTGCTATGATAAACAACAATAATAATAATAATAATAATAATAATAATAATAATTTATTTATTTATTTATTTATTATTAATATTTGTGTGCTGAACAACACCCAGAGGCCAATTCTAGTTCAGCACAATACACAAACAGAAGATACAAAGGTGCAAAACAAAAATAAATAATATCTTAAATAACAAAAACATACATAAATAAAATTGAGAACAAGAGCAGTAAATACTAATAACCAAAAGGAAACTATACTTTAAAAGGATCTAAATTGTGCCCATGCAAATTGGCATATTTTATACATTTACAGACTGGAGAAAGAGATTTTGAATTTCTGTTATAAATTTATTTTTGAAATCTTAAACCTTTAGTAGGAATACGAAGGCTGATATTGTTTATGATAGACTCACAATCAATATCACCCTTGATAACTTTGCAAAAAAATTGATAATCAAGATTTTGACGTCTAGAATAAAGGCTACAACAGTTAAAATATTTACAGGTAATATCATAGTTAAAGTCAGGGGAATTGGGTATATATCGAAAAGCACATAAGGAAATAAATTTTCTTTGAATATTTTCCAATTTAACCGAATCAGTTGAAGTAATGGAATTCCAGGCTACAGATGCATATTCAAGCTTAGATCGAACCAAAGTAAAGTATAGAATTAATAGAGACTCTGGAGTAGAAAAAGAATAAGTTATAGACCTTATTAAACCAAGCATTCTCATTGAATGATTATAAATATATTGGACATCGTCGTGAAAGTATAATTTAGAATCAAGTAATACACCAAGATCTTTAATAGAATTTTTCCTAATAATACAGACGTTATTAAGAGAATAATTAAATTTTATATAATAATAATAATGATAATAGTAATAATAATAATAATAATGTTAATAATAATAATAGTAATAATAATAATAATAATGTTAATAATAATAATATTAATAATGATAATAGGGTAAACTATGGTCTGTTGGACAGTCGGCATGTTGGACACTCTGTACTTTAACGTGTTACCTCGCCACTTGTGGGCACCACATTCTGCTGAAGTCAATGACGGAAGTAGCCCCACTCGTGCCTACTTCCGTCATTGACTTCTAGCAGAATGTGGTGCCCACAAGTGGCGTGGTAACACGTTAAAGTACGGAGTGTCCAACATGCCCGAATGTCCAACAGATCCTAGTTTACCCTAATGTTAATAATAATAATGTTAATAATAATAATCATCATCGTCATCCTTCACGAATTAGGCCTCTGTAGACCTGTTTCGGCCCCATCTAGCAGTCTTCTTAAAGGTCTTCCTGGTCGACGATGTCCTCTAGGTTTATATTGCATCATAATTTTTGGGATTCTTGAATTTTCCATTCTTCTTACATGATCTAGCCAATTGAATTTGTATCTGCTGATTTTTTCTTCTACTGACTCTACTTCTAATTGTTCTAAAATTTCTTCATTCCTTTTTCGGTCTAAAAGAGTATATCCTGCTGTCCTCCTCAAAAATTTCATTTCCGTTGCTTTGATTCTGTTCATGTCTTTTTTCTTTAATGTCCAAATCTCGCTTCCGTATAAAAGGGAGGGTAATGCTAGTGTATTATATATTTTTATTCTTGTAGATTTTTGTACTAATTTAGCTTTTAATGCATTGTTTATTATTCCTAGAATTTGTGTAAATTTGGTAATTTTCTTGTTCACATCTTTTTCATTTTGATAAGATATTTCACAACCCAGATAATTGAAATTCTGCACTTGTTCGAGGCATTGGTTATTGTGTATTATCTTACTTCTGACTGGGTCTTGTCCTAAAAATGCCATTACTTTTGATTTTTGTGCTGAAATTTCCATCCCAAAATCTTTTAATATTTTATTTAATGTATACAATCCTCTTTGTAAATTATCCTCTGAATTGGAAATTATGACTTGATCATCGGCATAGAGTAAGGTATTTAATGTTAGAGCACTGGTTATTTTGATTCCTGATGTGTAGATTTGGTTCCATTTTAAAATAATTTCATTTATATAAATATTAAATAAAGTTGGTGATAGTGGACAACCTTGTCGAACTCCATTATTAACTAATTTCCTTTCGGATATACAGTTATTTATTTTGACACTTATTTTGCTGTTTGTGTAGATTTCTATTATATTTTGCAATAGCAAATTTGGAATATTTTTTTCTTGTAATGTGTCCAATAAAATTCTCTTCGGACTTTATCAAAAGCTTTCACAAAATCAATAAAAGCTATATGGGTTTCTAAATTAAATTCTAATGATAATAATAATAATACTAATAATACTAAAGTAATAGGTTTCGTCAGATATGATACATTTAGAAAATTTAGCTACTATGAAAACTATTAAAATACAGGGTGATTCAAGGAGTGACACGGAACATATTAACGAAGATATTTTGAGCAAAAAATGCCACATAAACATAGCTCCTATTTCAATATTTTTAGGGTTACACTAATTTCAAGTTGTTAAAAAAATTCCCTTTTCTTTGGTTGTAAGGATAAAAGAATATTACAATTAGAGAATGAACTATTTTAAAGTATAATTTCTTTAATTCTGAAACTATAGTCCCGTCGCTCTAATTTCCGGCAGCCAATCACGTTGCAGGTCGGCTACATTTAAACGTGTGCGTCTTGTGATTCGCTGATGAAGACATTATGCATTTCCTAAGACTGGATAAATACTTAATATAATCGCCCGCCATTTTGGCTCTTTCGTTTGCGTTCGCAGAAAGCACACGAGGACGTTATTTGCCGCTCAATTATTTGCTGAATTACAGTGCGTTTGATTTATTATCATAGGAGCTACGACATGATAATGTTTAACGGTGTGGCAAATAGATCCCTCGTCTGGTAGCTCAGCAATGAAAGAACAAAAATGGCGAACAATACTACCTACCTAGACTTTATAGAGCCTTGACTCCTAAGACGTAAGCAAAGAAGAGGAGTCACGCCGGGAATACAGCGTCGCGACTATAGAAATGAATTGTTAATTCCATAGTTGCTCCGAACAAACATTTATTTATTTTTCAATTTTTAACAAAAAAATTACAGTTTCCTTTCGCACTTATCACAACAGTTGTTATAAATCACGTCATTCTTGTAAACTCTTTAAGACTGTACATTAGAAAGCAAAATTTAACCGTAAAGAATCAAGTTGCTAGAAGTCGTATGATCTGTAACATTTCTTGTGTTAAGTGTGTACAAAGCAACTAAGGAATTAACACATTTTTAGTCCACACCTGTGGAGTAATGGTTAGTGCGTTTGCCGCGAAACTAGGTGGCCCGGGTTCGATTATCAGACGGGGCAATTTACCTGGTTGAGTTTTTTTCCGGGGTTTTCCCTCAACCCAATATGAGCTAGTGCTGGGTAACTTTCGGTGCTGGACCCCGGACTTATTTCACCTGCATTATCACCTTCATCTCATTCGGACGCTAAATAACCTAAGATGTTGATAAAGCGTCGTAAAATAACCTACTAAAAATAAAAAAAAAACACATTTTTAATTTCAGATTACTAGCCAATTAAAGAAAGTATGTATATTTTTTAAAGGTACACAACACAGAACTGCACGCATTGTATTCTTCACCTGACATAATTAGGAACATTAAATCCAGACGTTTGAGATGGGCAGGGCATGTAGCACGTATGGGCGAATCCAGAAATGCATATAGAGTGTTAGTTGGGAGGCCGGAGGGTAAAAGACCTTTAAGGAGGCCGAGATATAGATGGGAGGATAATATTAAAATGGATTTGAGGGAGGTGGGATATGATGATAGAGACTGGATTAATCTTGCACAGGATAGGGACCAATGACGGGCTTATGTGAGGGCGGCAATGAACATTCGGGTTCCTTAAAAGCCATTTGTAAGTAAGTAAGTATATTTTTTAAATAGTTCATTCTCTAATTGTAATATCTTTTACTCTTAAAACTGAAGAAAAGATATGTATTTTTTTAACAATTTTAAATTAGTGTAATTATGAAAATTTTGAGAATAGGACTCATGTTTATATGGCATTTTTTTCTCAAAATGTCTTCGGGAATATGCTCCGTAAGAGGCGGTAACTCCTCGTGTATCACCCTGTATAACTAAAATTATTAATTAAAATAACACTAACAAAATATAACTAAATTTATTTATTAACAAACTCATTCTAATTTGTGTTTAAAAATTCACTGACAGAGTAAAAAGGATTTTTATATAACTTATAAAATCTTGTTTTGAAACTTCTGACAGATAAATTTGTAAATATTGACTTGCTTAGTTGCAGTTGTTGTTGTTGTTTAGTCAGCTGTTCCAAGATAGGTTTGAACATCATAACTGACACCAATAAGATATAAATCATAAGGCAACTAAGCCAGGAGGTAATAGGTAAGGTTTATTACTTAATTTTATCCCCATACCAGAAACGTTTTATTTAGTTTTTTGTAATCTACATATAATATGAAATATCGACTTGTCTGTATTTCTAATTTCATGATCATGAATATTGGTAACTAAAGAGTAATTGTCGATATTATGACTAGTATCAAGGACTAGATCGTATACAAGCAAAGTTAGTACTGTTAATATCTGCAATTGTATATGAAAAGTGGTCGAGAATGGTCAAGAGTATGTGATTTACATACAGTATTCGAATTTCTTTCTTTTGAAAATTCAAAACATTCCCAATTTTGGTACCATTCTCCCAGAAGATTAAGACATATGGGATTATCGCCTGAGAAGGGAAGTAATTATATCTTAGATAGGACGGAGAAAAATTCTCTCCGGCGCCGGGATTTCAACCCGGGTTTTCAGCTCTACGTGCTGATGCTTTATCCACTAAGCCACGCCGGATACAACCCCGACGCCGGTTAGAATCGTCTCAGATTAAGCTCCATCTCTTGGGTTCCCTCTAGTGGCCGCCCTCAGCACTACGTCATAGATGTCTATGAACGCAGGACCGAAGTCCATACATGTGTTGAGGTGCACTCGAATGAGTGAGTGGTTGGCCGGGATCCGACGGTATGGGCGCCGTCTTAAATCACAAAGTGATTTATTACGCATATCATATATATTTTGATGTACCGAAGTACATATGATATTTCCATGCAGATATTCTGCGTCATCATATGATGAAAGATTGATGGAACGGAGAAAAATTCTCTCCGGCGCCGGGATTTGAACCCGGGTTTTCAGCTCTACGTGCTGATGCTTTATCCACTAAGCCACGCCGGATACAACCCCGATGCCGGTTAGAATCGTCTCAGATTAAGCTCCATCTCTTGGGTTCCCTCTAGTGGCCGCCCTCTGCACTACGTCATAGATGTCTATGAACGCAGGACCGAAGTCCATACATGTGTTGAGGTGCACTCGAATGAGTGACTGGTTGGCCGGGATCCGACGGTATGGGCGCCGTCTTACGTCACAAAGTGATTTATTACGCATATCATATATATTTTGATGTACCGAAGTACATATGATATTTCCATGCAGATATTCTGCGTCATCATATGATGAAAGATTGATGGAACGGAGAAAATTCTCTCCGGCACCGGGATTTGAACCCGGGTTTTCAGCTCTACGTGCTGATGCTTTATCCACTAAGCCACACCCAAGAGACGGAGCTTAATCTGAGACGATTGTAACCGGCGTCGGGGTTGTATCCGGCGTGGCTTAGTGGATAAAGCATCAGCACGTAGAGCTGAAAACCCGGGTTCAAATCCCGGCGCCGGAGAGAATTTTTCTCCGTTCCATCAATCTTTCATCATATGATGACGCAGAATATCTGCATGGAAATATCATATGTACTTCCGTACATCAAAATATATATCTTAGATAATTCAGAGAAACGCAAGTCACTGGTTTCTTTAACAAATATAAACTCTTGATAACTTTCCACAAATGTAATTAATTTGTTTTTCCCATGTTAAGTTAGAGTCTATAAAAAGTCATAGAAATGTTCTATAGTTTTGACTGCAGTTCTTGTCTATTTGGTGATTTAAGCTAAACGTTATATTGATAATCTTTTCATCACTAAGCAAGAAACCATTAGATTCAAACCATAGAACCATATGTGATAGAAGATCGTTGGTAAGGGCATGTAATTCATCTAGAGGAGAGCTAGAATATAAGAAAGCAGTGTCAATTAATATTAAGAATAACAATGGACCTATTATTGAACCTTGTGGAACACCAACTGCGGATCAGTATGCAAATTCGCTACACCGATGGCTTATCCAGGCTTACCAAGTTATTTTTTTTAACCTTTTGATTGTTAGGGGGCAGCCTTCAGAAGCCGTTGTTGGTAATTTGTTTCTTTCGTCTGTTGTTCTATTAGAAAGAAAAACCAAATTTATGTCTTACATCCCCTCAGGCCTGTGTCTCCGATGTGTCTTTTTTACTTGGTTATTTAACGACGCTGCATCAACTACTAGGTTACTTAGCGTCGGATTGATGATAGCGAGATGGTATGTGGCGAGATGAGGCCGAGGATTCGCCATAGATTACCTGACATTTGCCTTACGGTTGCAGAAAACCTCGGAAAAAACACAACCAGGTAATCAGCCACTCGGGAATCGAACCCGCGCCCGAGCGCAACTCTGAATCGACAGGCAAGCGCCTCAGCCGACTGAGCTACACCGGTGGTTCCAGTTGCCCTATTAAAAAGTGCACAAATTAGGCTATAAGAAAGTATGTGTCATTTTTATGACGCATATTTTGTTAATAAGTAGCATTGGAGGGAGAGATGCGATAGATGCTCAGAATTGTAAATGCTGGTTCCGTGTAAAGGTGACACGCAGGCCGGTGCTTGTGCCGACGAGCAATATGGCGTTGCGACGGGACAAAGAGAGGCCTGCAACAGGTACGGCGGGCGAACGAGCGACCGGGGGCAGCCGTTGTGTCTTGAAAGTTTTTCTTAAATGACTGAAAGAGTCGCCGGGGTCACCTGATTAATGGAGTTTGTCTCTGTGCGAAATAAAAAGGAGCCAACTGTTGCTGACGTCAGCTAGAGATCGTCCTAATCTCCAAAGAGTCACAGAGTGAAGAAAATCACCATTATCACAAGCAACATCTTAATTAATTCCATGTCGTCATAAAATAATAATAATAATAATAATAATAATAATAATAATAATAATAATAATGATCGTTACTGTCATCATTTTTGCAAGTTACAATACGATAGTTGTATAATAATAATTATGATTAGGTATTATATTTAAAAAATAAATGAGTAAATACATAATTAATGTATCATGAAAGAAGGTTAAACCTTATATGGAATATAAATAAATAAATAAATATAAAATAAATACATATTTAAATAAAACATTAAATAAATAAAAATTACATAAATAAAGAAAATGAATGACTAAATAATTATAAAATGAATAAATAAATGAATAACAAATTAAATAGAAAATAAATATGTAAATAGAAAATAAGTGATTGAATAAATAAATAAACAAACAATTGAATAAATAAATAAATAAATAAATAAATAAATAAATAAGTAGACAAACAGATAAATACTGTAAATAAATAAATAAATAGGTAGGTAAATGAATAATTAGGTAAGTAAATAAATAAATAGGTAAGTAAATAAATAGATAAACATATAAATAAATAAATATTATTTAATAAAGTAAAATAAATAAAAATTAAATAATGAAATAAATATAAAATAAATACACATTTAAATAAAACATTAAATAAACAAAAATTACATAAATAAATAAAGAAAATAAATGACTAAATAAGTATAAAATAAATAAATGAATAACAAATTAAATAGAAAATAAATAATTCAATGGTTAAATAAATAAATAGAAAACAAGTGATTGAATAAATAAATAAATAAATAAACAATTGAATAAATAAATAAATAGACAAACAGACAAATACTGTAAATAATTAAATAGGTAAGTAAATAAAAATAATTAAATAAATATTATTTAATAAAGTAAAATAAATAAAAATTAAAAATGAAATAAATAAATATAAAATAAATACATATTCAAATAAAATATTAAGTAAATAAAAATTACATAAATATATAAAATTAATTAGTAAATAAGTATAAAATGAATAAATAAGTGAATAACAAATTAAATAGAAAATAAATTTGTAAATAGAAACTAAATAATTCAATGGTTGGATAAATAAATGAAAAATAAGTGATTTGAATAAATAAATAAACAAACAGTTGAATAAAGAAATAAATAGGCAAACTGATAAATATTGTAAATAAATAAATAAGTAAATAAATAAATAGATAGATAAATAAATAAATAAATGGGTAAGTAAATAAATAAATTGATAAGTAAATAAGTAAATAAATAAATAGGTAATTAAATAAATAAATAAATGGATAGATGGATAGTCGTTTAGTCAACTGTCCGAAGACAGGTCTGAACCTCACAAGTGATACCAACAAGTCACCAATTATGAGGCAACTAGGCCAGGAGATAATGAGATAGGGCGGCCAGTTCCTTTCCCCCTCCATTGCATACATCGCCGACTAGCTACATAATATATTACACTAGTCACACTTCAGATGCAAACAAACAATTGTTCTTCATCTGACACATATCGTCAAGTGAGATGTACTGCCTGAAAATAGATGTACATATCAGCCAGAACCTCAATGAGAAGGATAGTTGGATAGATACTGTATATAGATAAGTAGAGAAATAGAGAAAGAAAAATAAGTAAATAAACAAAGAACAGATTAGTAAATGAATAAAGAAATAAACATATATCTAAACAAAGTGGGTAGTCATTAGGACTCAAACTCTTACCAGTAGAAAGCTGTTAACTTCATTTCTAGCATCTTCTTTATGAGCTACCATAACATCTGTAGCAGCAACCTCTTTGAGTGATACAATACCTTATACAAGACAAGAGCGGCACATTACTCTAAAAGGTTAGACCCATTTTCCCACAGATACACTCACATGCATGTAAACTCCTCTGGAAACGAAGTGAACCGAAGTTAGAGATCTTGTGCATTAAAAGCCATTGTTTTTTTATTTCTCGGTTGATATGATTCCATCTACTTCAGTTAGTTTATTCACTTTCTATATTGTTACTTGTGAATTGCTTTCGTTGTTCCATGCAACTACTTTCTCATCTGCAAATAATATTATTTAAAAATGACTGTTGAACAATTAAGGCGGGAGCGTATCAACAAATGGCCCAACTCTATGTAATAGTGATATGGTGATAACAACTACAACCATCACAGCCATAATCGTCAAAACTGACACTATCAACTTCATATCGTTCATAATCTCTTTCTTTCTTTTCTTTCTTTCTTTCTTTCTGTCTGTCTGTCTTTCTTTCTTTGTCTTTCTTTCCTTCTTTCTTTCTTTCTTTGTCTTTCTTTCCTTCTTCCTTTCTGTCTTTCTTTCTTTCTGTCTGTCTGTCTTTCTTTCTTTCTTTCCTTCTTTCTTTCTGTCTTTCTTTCTTTCTTTCTTCCCTTCTTTCTCTCTTTCTTTCTTTCTTTCTTTATTCCTTTTCTCTCCTTTCTTTCTTTCTGTCTGTCTTCCTTTCTTTCTTTCTTCCTTTCTTCCCTTCTTTCTGTCTTTCTTTCTTTCTTCCCTTCTTTCTTTCTTTCTTTCTTTCTTTCTTTCTTTCTTTCTTTCTTCCCTTTCTCTCCTTTCTTTCTTTCTTTCTTTCTGTCTTTCTTTCTTCTGTCTGTCTGTCTTTCTTTCTTTCTTCCCTTCTTTCTCTCTCTCTTTCTTTCTTTTTTTCTTTCTTCCCTTTCTCTCCTTTCTTTCTTTCTTTGTTTGTTTGTTTGTTTGTTTCTTTCTTTCTATCTTTCTTTCTTCCTTCTGTCTGTCTGTCTTTCTTTCTTTCTTTCTTTCTTCCCTTCTTTCTCTCTTTCTTTCTTTCTTTCTTTCTTTCTTCCCTTTCTCTCCTTTCTTTCTTTCTTTCTTTCTGTCTTTCTTTCTTTCTGTCTTTCTGTCTTTCTTTCTTTCTTTCTTCCCTTCTTTCTCTCTTTCTTTCTTTCTTTCTTCCCTTTCTCTCCTTTCTTTCTTTCTTTCTTTCTTTCTTTCTTTCTTTCTTTCTTTCTTTCTTCTGTCTGTCTGTCTTTCTTTCTTTCTTCCCTTCTTTCTCTCTCTCTCTTTCTTTCTTTTTTTCTTTCTTCCCTTTCTCTCCTTTCTTTCTTTCTTTCTTTCTGTCTTTCTTTCTTCCCTTCTTTCTCTCTTTCTTTCTTTCTTTATTCCTTTTCTCTCCTTTCTTTCTTTCTTTCTGTCTGTCTTCCTTTCTTTCTTTCTTCCTTTCTTCCCTTCTTTCTGTCTGTCTTTCTTTCTTTCTTCCCTTCTTTCTTTCTTTCTTTCTTTCTTTCTTTCTTCCCTTCTTTCTGTCTTTCTTCCCTTCTTTCTCTCTTTCTTTCTTTCTTTCTCTCTTTTTTTCTTTCTTTCTCTCTTTCTTCCTTTGTTTCTGTCTTTCTTTTTCTCTCTGCTTTACCGTCCCTCTTAGCCGACTTGCATCTCTCCGGTAAAGGAAGGCAACTCATCGGATCGTACACTAGACATCTCGCAAATGCAGGGCTCCCTGGTCATGGGATCGGCATGACTCAGTACCACCGCTGAGATATCACAGGACAATCACAAGACAACGTCAAACACCCAGTCCCATGGAGGAAAGATATAAATTCCTACCATTGCCCACGGCGAGAATTGATCTTCGGACTGTTTGTTTGGGAAACGCACACATTATCCACATAGCCACATTCCTATTTCACCAAAATTGTTTTCGTTGCAATTGCCATTAATAATGTCGTATAAATTCAGTATCATTACATACTTCTGCATGTATATTACACAGAGTGCACAGAAAGTCTACTGACAAACTTCTAGTGGTCATAGAGTGCGTTTAAATACAAATATGGCTTAGGAAACTAATGGTCAGTAACAAATTCTTTGGGAAGATAGATAACACGATTTTAACAGTATATTGTGCAGTGGGCCTATAATGGTAGTAATTCAGATGCGAGTATGTATATGAAACAAGTGTACTACTATAATCACTACCATTATAGGCAAAATGCATACGAATGTTTTTGTTCGACCATAATTACATGCCTAATTTTTAAGTTTTTCCAAATATCTTACCTTATTTCTATTTCGTGTAGAGCTGTAGACAGTTTTTCGCATCCTTTAGTTTTGTCGCTAATTCCTAGTTTGTCCCTTACACAATTGTTTAATTTAAATTTCAAAATTGTATTACATTTTATTTTGTATAAGACAGTTTGACATGTTTTTTTTAAATAATATTGTTAAAAAATAAAAAATCATATTGAAGACAACAATGTATTCCGACAAATGTGTTATAATATAACATGTTGTTGTACGATATTATATATATAATTCTGTGGTGTTTGGGTAAAGGGAGATAAGTCATAAATATGAGTTTGAAGATAAATGAAAATTAAACTTCGAACCATTATTGAAAATAATTTTATACACAAATAAAGCACATCAACTGCTAGTATTCTTTAATTTTTGCACACTCATTTGTATAATTTAACTTGTGTGTTCATCTAGGGAACAAAATTCTACCTGCACAAAAAAATGACTTATCACCCTTTACCCGAACAACACAGAATTTCACTAACCTTATTGCTTTCCTGATAATGAAATGGTGGCCATAAGTATTTTTTCAACGTGTTCCCGATTAGGACAACAGATGGCAGGTACGGAGCATTTTGAGTGTACGCAGAATTTATTGATTTTTTTTTTTCAGGACTTTGGTTTGACGATTTTAACCTCGAAGAACACACATTAAAACACAGGAAATTAACTCAGTTTGTTAGAATATTAAAATTAACATTAACAGAATTAATTTTGTCTTAAATACATGTTGCTGATTGTGCAGTTTATGCCTGCCATTTTGAATTACTCCTTCCAAGGCTTGCGGATTGTAGCGCTACGATATTAATCAATATCGCATATGCTTAGTTAGAAATCGATAGTTGGAATAACATAGTGAATAGCAGTAACTTTAATGTTACGTCAGTAAAGTACAGTTACGTCACATGTAATGAGCGTATTAAATAATACTAGTGGCTTGTGCAGCAAATGCTGCTGCAAACTAAGTTCGTTAGACGTTCAAATAAAAATTTTTCAGATTTATTTTCAATGAAGAATAATTGTCATTTTGATAGTTATTTGCTTCCATAATAATGAAACATACTCCCTCTGAATGGATTTTTTTGGCCAAATACTTTTTCTTGAACCTATCCAACTTCAGGTTTTGAGTTTCAACGCGAAAACGCAAGTATCAATGTCAGGACGATAGCAGTAGCTATTTCAGGTCATTGTGGATTGTAGGCGAAAGTTAAAAAAATGTCAGGTTTACTAAGATTTCGAACAATAGCATTTTCGTATAGCTGCTGCATGTAGAACTTGAAATGTAGAGCGTAAAATCATTTTATCCTACTAAGAGATCTTGCTGAAATGATCTGGAGGATACACAATTTTCTAACCTCTTATTTTGTCAGTAAGTAATACTTTTTTTATCTTTCCTTAGGAACTGTAATTTTTGCGCTCTCTCGATCCAATACTGAAGACAATGACATTTGATTTTTAATAACAATATTATTATCTTACTTAAGGTTTGTAGTTATATATAGCAGTCACTCAGTAAATTATAGAAATGAAGATCTAAATTAAGATATTCTCTACATTTACTTACATAACCTCAAAACGTTTCACTTTCATGTCATCAATATAGCATCGATATTATGTACAATTAATGAAGAATAGACGCATCATGATATTAACTATAATAATTTTTAATTTCTAATGGTAATAATGTCATCAAACCACCTCAAGTTTCGTAGATTTGAATATCCAATACACAGCTGTACTCAGAAAATTATACACTGCAGAATCAGTTTTTAATAACAAATTGAATTGAGCTCTAAATATGTCGGCAATCCTGCAGGTCATGGCCTTCGTGTAATAGCCTATTGTTTATTGTAGTGTGTGTTTTGTTCTGAAATTGAATCAAGTCGGCCGTGATTCAGTAAAATTAGTTCTCAAAACTGACAACAGATGGATTTTGGAAAATAGGAAAATTATGTAAGAAAATTGACATTTCACTGAAAACTACTACTTTTCCGAAAAACTTTGGATGCCAGGCATGAAAATGAGGGGTCACTCATTAAAATCCGTTCAGTCGTTTTCCCGTAATTTCCATTACCAGTTCAAATTATATATATATAGATATGGTGGAGCAAAAGATGTATTATACGGAACCATAGGAAGGGTGATGCAGTCCCTGATAATTGCGAGTAGATTCATTGCCTGTGTTGAAGTATGAGGATCACACTTAGAACAAAATTTTGCATGATTTATGTTGTTAAATCATTGCAATTGCGTCATGTATTTATTTCTTTTGTTGTATGTAACATTCAACAAAAGATGACGGCAAAGTATGACTGCAAACGGACAACCCTTCGAACAACGCCTATAACACAGGTTAGTGCTCAGTAGGAAATAAAATTATACGCATGATATTCTTAATGAAAGTTTTATGAATAACAGTAACTGGCAGTTTACGGATCGCTAAAGCACTCCACGTCGGCCATGCAAACATGTGTGATGCAACTTGTGGTACGCGAACCACTGGTTGGTACTTAAAGTTTGAAATAAAAATACAAAGTATAATTTAATATACAAATATATAGCTGTTTTCTGTATACTTTATGGAAAACTCCATTGACTAAATTTAAAGAGAATCTGTTTCTTAATTCAACAGACCCTGGGAGCGACACTTGACATTTCCCCCAAAATGAATTTGGTTAATGATATAGCAAATTTCCTGCGTTAAAAATAGTGATAGGGTACGCCATTAAAATAGGTTGAGAACTGCTGGTATACAGGTTACATTACATACATACATACATACATCCATATATACATACATACATCCATACATACATACATCCATATATACATACATCCATACATCCATACATACATCCATACATCCATATATACATACATACATCCATACATACATACATCCATACATACATCCATACATACATCCATACATCCATACATACATCCATACATCCATCCATACATACATACATGCATACATCCATACATACATCCATACATCCATACATACATCCATACATCCATCCATACATACATACATACAATCCATACATCCATACATACATACATCCATCCATCCATACATACATACATACATACATCCATACATACATACATACATCCATACATACATACATACATCCATACATACGTACATACATACATCCATACATACATCCATACATCCATACATACATCCATACATACATCCATACATACATCCATACATACATACATCCATACATACATACATCCATACATCCATCCATACATCCATCCATACATACATCCATACATACATCCATCCATACATATATACATCCATACATACAATCCATACATCCATACATACATACATGCAATCCATACATACATCCATACATACATACATCCATACAACCATACATACATCCATACAACCATACATACATCCATACATACATACATACATATATACATATATCCATCCATACATACATACATCCATCCATACATACATCCATACATACATCCATACATACATCCATACATACATACATCCATCCATACATACATCCATACATACATCCATACATACATCCATACATACATACATACATACATACATACATCCATACATACATACATCCATACATACATCCATCCATACACACATACATACATCCATACATACATACATACATCCATACACACATACATCCATCCATAAATACATACATACATACATATATCCATCCATACATACATACATATATACATACATACATACCTCACAACAGACTGAGGTAAACTGCACACATGCAACATCCGACAAAGGCACTTGAACTTCGGCGCTCACGACAGGCGCATCGTGTACGGTCCATGGCGTGAACAGAGGTTTAGCTTTACAAGGGTTCTACCCTGGACGGGTCCGTATACTTAGGCACTCTTTGATACATCCAGGGCACTGGAGTTTCATGCCTTTCCTTTATCAGTAAGACTAGAATTTTTATATACGCGTCTGATATAAGATATATCTGAACTCTTAACCGTGGTGTAGGAAGCAATGCATAATATGTACAGGGACATCATTTTATTTTTACTTCAATTTTCATTGTACCTGAGTTTTTGAATGTACTTCACTCCCACCTCCTCTACTAGTAAATTTCCAACCGTCTTCCACACAGAACCAAGGCCGCGTATGCAGTCAAATTCGTCTTACGGTCATAGTAGACAATACTGAGTTAGTGAGTATAGTACGTTCCAGAAATATGTTCGCGTTTTTCAGTGACGAAAGAGCTTTCAATATTGAATCGTATTTTCAACACAGGTACTGACGTCTGTTTGCCTACGTCGCATCCCGGTTTCCCCCATCTGCTGCTGCTCGCCCCTCTGTAAAGGCTAGTGGCTGGGCTGTCTTAGCTCTTTTCTGAAAACAATTTCTGTTAGGAATTGGACGTCTACGTAATATTATACAACTGTTTAAAATAACTTAAAAGGATCTCGTTAAATTATTAACTGTCACTTGACTTCCCCCCATTCTACGACCCTGCGACAAAACCACTTGGACGGACAGTAGATAGCATGTCTGAGTAATTTTATCTTTTCGGATCGGGCAGAAGTGAAGATTGAATTTACAGTACGTAAGGTACTCTTTTACAGAGTAAGTGCAGAATTATTTCAACATGAGTTACTAGTACGAAGGACGAATTTGCTAATTGGAAATAGGTACAATAGTCTATAGTGCGATAATATGCACATTAGAACTGAAGCCTGTATCGAAATGAACGGCCACCATGTTCAAAAATGTGTTTAAATATCCATATTATGATTATTTTTCAATTTAACTTCGTTCTCTATATTGTACGCTAATGTGCTGTAGACAGTATAATATACACTGCATAATGAATACGTTCGCATGGATAGCTCAGTTCGTGAGTAAAAACACTCATTGTTAATACAGTACTGTATTTTGATTAAACAAAAAACTAATAAAAAGCATCAAAATAAAATCGCGATATTTCCTAGTTTACGTAAATGGATGAACTACTTTTCTTCCCTCCTATACCTAGTAAAGTGATTTGTTTGTATTTTACGTCAGTATCATCGAACTCCAGTCGTGGAAGGGGATAGCAAACGGTGTTTCCGGTTCTCAACCGTTAATCCAAAGATATAGCGAGGTTAATATTAGAAATGTTAGTAAAAATAAAATGATGTCCCTGTACAATCACAGATGTCTTTAAAGAACAACAAATTTAAGTGCAGCGTCTATTGATATAATCGTTGTAACGGTAACTTGCACGTGTAAGAGTACGTACACGTTGGAACAGCGATAAACGATGAAAGAAACGATCTAGCGACGCTTTGGTACTATCAAAGAATCAAGTGTTCATATCGGAGCAACGAGGACGCTGGAAGCGAACAGTAGGATAAGATATTCTATACATCCACCTAATGAAAGCAGATATAATGTACCTAGATGTATTAAATCGCATATCTGTTGTATTTCCGCCGAGTTGACTGCTAGCTAGTGTGATGTCAGCGCCAGCTCTAGGGAGAAAGCAGAATCTCACGCTCAAACTGGTTTGAAGGTCATTGATATCAGTCATGCTACATCAAAGGTACTGACGTGAAATGTCCATACTTATAATTATCTGTATGCTGGTATAGCATTATAAACTTGTTTCATAATATGCTATACAATAAGATTTACTATAGGTACACCAGAGTTTCCCAACTACCAATAATTTCACCTCCATATAATACACGGTTGCGGACCGTAAAGAAAACAAACGCGTCAACCAAGTTTCATTTCAATTGTTTGTCTCCCTCGGTGGACTGGCTTGTAGACATTCCTTATTCAGTCAATGCCTCCTCTCTTTCGCTTGTTTTCATTTTCAGTCTTTCTCTCGTTAATTGGAAAATTTCTTAGCCTTTCAGACGTTAAAAATTATTTGTTCTGCGATTGAAGGATTAGAGAATGAAAACAAAAGAAGGAAGACTAAAAGAACTTTATCGTTGTTGAGATATGAGGGAAATTTTCTTTTAGGAGAAGTTTCGAAAGCTACCCTGGTTTTTCTTTTAATGACGAACAAGTGATTTCCAGTTTAATTTAAAAGTTTCACGTACCAACAAATTAAACTCATATAGACTTACATTACAAATTCTCATTTATTCCTGGGTAACTCAGTTGGTAGAGCGTTGGTACGTTTAACCAAAGGTCCCGGATTCGATACCGGCCCCGGAACAATTTTTCCCTCGAAATTATTCAAGTCAACTTTACAGGGAGTTATACCTGAAAGCTTGATTTGCATAATACACGTCACTGTTCGTTAACAGAAACCACAATTTAAGTCACATAGAGTTAGTGTGCACTCAATGTTGGTTGCTTGACGGTTGTCAGCCCACTTTGAGGTCTGGGATATAGATTATAGAGGGAAAAATTGGATCGGTGTCTGGTAGAGCACATCTAGGTCAGAAAACATGGGTAGACATAACGGCTCGGTTAGAAAAGCCAACGTACTATGGTAGGAACGATCATGATTTTTAAATAAAATGTAGGAAACAGAAAACGGATGTAGGTAAATTCTCATTTTTAAATAGAACTATAAATTATTGGAATGACCTACCTGCAGCGGTCTTCGAGGGCTGTCCTTCCTTAAGGAGATTCAAGAATAACTTAAAACGTTGTGTATAAAGTGCAAATTAAAATTAAGGTGACATTTAACATTTAATTTTTTAAGGTGACATGTATTTACTGAACCTGACGAGTTACCCCCTTGGTTTGAATTGTAAATTATTTAAAACTAGCGTGTAAGAGGGCCTTAGACTAGAAATGTTTAGTTTAAATGTAGTTCTGCTTATAAGTATGCATAAGGGCGTAATTATTTGACTTATTTGAACTGTTGTTTCAGTGAAGCGAGGTGAGTCAGTGAAGTTATGGTTTTACAGTGCAGTGAATAGTTCCGATCAGTGATAATTTATAGCGTCAATGAAATGTGTTCTATAGTGTCAGTGAAATGCGTCATAGTGCCAGTACAGTGAGTGAGATGAGAGTAAAGTGAAAGTCTATTATCAGTACCAATGTGAAACTTATGTAGGGCCTATACATATGTAGGTTGCATTGTAAAATTAGGTTCATTTATTAATTAGGTTATTTTATGTATTATTATTATTATTATTATTATTATTATTATTATTATTATTATTAATTGTAATTATTGTGTTAAATTGTATTGTGCATTCTTAATGTATTGTGTATATAATTGTATTGTGTATTGTATAATTGTATTTGTATTGTATAATTATATTGTGTACTAGCCGTACCCGTGCGCTCCGCTGCACCCGTTAGAAATAAATATAATGTAATTACATAATTAAAACAGGACATTTGATCCAGGGAACATTCGTGTTTGATAGAAAGATAAATCGTTTAATATGTTACTTAATTTAAATTGTATTTAAAATATTAAATTGCGATCATTTTGATCCAGAGACCACTCATTTGGTGCAATGACAATTCCTTTAACATGTTTCTTAATTGTTATTACCAGTTATTTTTGGAAAAGCGAAAATTAACAGAAAAATTTTGGCTACAGATTTATTATTATGTTTATATTATATTATGAAAAAATGTGTTGATAACGGATGTACTCGAATTATAAAGTTTTTAATTTGTTGTGGGAGCTCTTGAATCTCAGGAGGAACAACTTTTACAACAGCGCAACATAATCTGCTTGGCTCATTACCCAATTTTTTAGCATTGCATTTATTGCATATGTATTTTATGTATTTTAACACGATTCAATTGAGCATAGTTAAAATTTGAATTATAAAATAATGGATTGCTAAGCTAACGTACTATTACTGCATACTAAATCAATACACTCTCGTTGTTCATTAATTCTCTGAGATAAAAATGAATATGTTCATAAACATTATTATAAGAAATACAGGAAATGAATCTACAGAATAACCTATCAAGTTTTCTGTGCATAAGAAGCTATTTTAATCTTACCTGTCCTCAATTCACTCACAAGTTACTGTAATAACATTATAGCATTATGTCCATCTAGAGAAACTACACTTTCCAATGATGAAATAATAATTAATTAAACAAATCGGTTAATTTAGCTTCTGATATTTTACTTCATACAAGCACAGAAACATTGTCTGTAGGCTATGCTTCATAGCTTTCGATTGTTGTGTCCAAGGCCCCTTATAGATGAAGTCATTTGTTTTTTATTTCAATACACTGCCTTAGATGGCAGTAATTTTAATTTTAAAACTCATTTATCTAATTAAATATCAGTCCTATCAAAATTTTTCAGAGAATAAAACTTATCAGAACTCATTTGTAAAGAAACGTTTGTCATGTAACATTTTTCACAAAAATCAATAATAAGCGAGATATTTCGATTTATTTAATTCAGGCCCCCTTATAACCCCGTTTTAAATAACGTATTTTGAATGCCATATAGCCTATAATCTAAGTTACAACGAACTTAATTTATATTCCAAATTTCATCGAAATCGGTTCAGCCATTATCGCGTGAAAAGGTAACAAACATACAGACAGACAGACAGACAGACATACAAACAAAAATTTCAAAAAAGCGACTTTCGGTTTCAGGGTGGTTAATTATATATGTTAGGACCAATTATTTTTGGAAAATCGAAAATTACCAGAAAAATTTCGGCTACAGATTTATTATTATTATTATTATTATTATTATTATTATTATTATTATTATTATTATTATTGTGTATACTACTGCCACCGGGTGCTCGCCAACTTGCAGTGTAAATAAATACATACATACATATAGATAAAAAGCACGTTTTAATAAAGTTTTAAGAACTACAATTCATGACAGTAACTACATTATAATTTTATAAGTCAATGCAATTGTAGTATCATGCATGCGATGAGGTTGGAACATCACTCGTAGGCCTAAATAATAAAATCGTCCTCATACCGCAGCAAGATGAGCGATCAATATGTTCCAACATCAACGTGGCAGTTGCTGAATATTTTATTATGAATTAAATATTCATATTTCGTTAATTGATAGGATCAACGCCCCCTACATTTCAGCTGGTTTAGTGCATCAAACTGGCCCTATGCACTGTGGTCATTGCATTTAAGGGCATTTCAAGTGGTAGATATACGTTTACTGTTTTATGTCACTAATTTTGGTTTTATGTGTGATGGAGCTCAGAGAAAAAGGCTAAAAAAAGTAAGAAGGAAGAAGAGAGATTGGGTCAATTTGCAGTGGAAGAATAAAACAAGAAATAAATAAAAGGTAGAGTGATATAAGAGGAAATAAGCATGATGAGATGAAGACCTAGATGAAAAAAGGAAAGCCATAAATTGAAATAGATAAGTAGCATAATAGCAAGAAAGAAACGAATAAAGAAAAAAGAAGAGAAGAGAAGGAACGAAAAATCACTCACACGAAATGAAAATTGCTTCGAAGCTCACTAAAAATGTTATTACATTATTATTATTATTATTATTATTATTATTATTATTATTATTATTATTATTATTATTATTATTATTATTATAAGAGCGCTGGACTTGTAATTCTGTGGACCCGGGTTCGATCCCCGGTGTACTCCCGATTTATAACTTGTGTTGGATAAGTCTGTGGTTCAGATAACAGGGTTTTTCTCCGGAAGCTCTGGTTCACCTGTGACATCCCAACAAATCATCTCATATCTCACCCTCATCCACAATCTCATTCTCATCCTCAATCTCATCCTCATCCGCATCCTCATCCTCAATCTCATCCTCATCCTCATCCTCATCCTCATCCTCAATCTCATCCTCATCCTCATTTTCAATTTCATCCCCATCCTCAATCTCATCCTCATCTTCAATTTCATCCTCATCCTCATCCTCATCCTCATCCTCAATCTCATCCTCATCCTCATCTTCAATTTCATCCCCATCCTCAATCTCATCCTCATCCTCAATCTCATCCTCATCCTCATCCTCATCCTCAATTTCATCCTCAACCTCATCCTCAATCTCATCCTCATCCTCATCCTCATCCTCAATTTCATCCTCATCCTCATCCTCAATCTCATCCTCATCCTCATCCTCAATTTCATCCTCATCCTCATCCTCAATCTCATCCTCATCCTCATCCTCATCCTCATCCTCATCCTCAATTTCATCCTCATCCTCAATCTCATCCTCATCCTCAATCTCATCCTCATCCTCATCCTCAATCTCATCCTCATCCTCAATCTCATCCTCATCCTCATCCTCAATCTCATCCTCATCCTCATCCTCAATCTCATCCTCATCCTCAATCTCATCCTCATCCTCAATTTCATCCTCATCCTCATCCTCAATCTCATCCTCATCCTCATCCTCAATCTCATCCTCATCCTCATCCTCAATCTCAATCTCATCCTCATCCTCAATCTCATCCTCATCCTCAATCTCATCCTCATCCTCATCCTCAATCTCATCCTCATCCTCATCCTCATCCTCAATTTCATCCTCATCCTCAATCTCATCCTCATCCTCAATTTCATCTCATCCTCATCCTCAATCTCATCCTCATCCTCATCCTCAATCTCATCCTCATCCTCAATCTCATCCTCATCCTCATCCTCAATCTCATCCTCATCCTCATCCTCAATCTCATCCTCATCCTCATCCTCAATCTCATCCTCATCCTCAATTTCATCCTCATCCTCAATCTCATCCTCATCCTCATCCTCATCCTCATCCTCAATTTCATCATCCTCATCCTCATCCTCATCCTCATCCTCATCTCATCCTCATCTCATCTCATCCTCAATTTCATCCTCATTATCTTCATCCTCAATCTCATCCTTATCCTCAATCTCATCCTCATCCTCATCCTCAATCTCATCCTTTATCCTCATCCTCATCCTCATCTCTCATCCTCATCCTCAATTTCATCCTCATCCTCATCCTCAATCTCATCCTCATCTCCTCTTTATCCTCATCTCAATTCATCCTCATCCTTTATCCTCAATCTCATCCTCATCCTCATCCTCATCCTCATCCTCAATTTCATCCTCATCCTCATCCTCATCTCATCCTCATCCTCATCCTCATCCTCATCCTCATCCTCATCCTCATTCATTTCATCCTCATCCTCATCCTCATCCTTTATCCTCATCCTCATCCTCATCCTCAATTTCATCCTCATCTCATCCTCATCTCATCTCTCATCCTCAATCTCATCCTCATCCTCATCCTCATCTCATCCTCATCTTCCTCATCCTCATCTTCAATCTCATCCTCATCCTCATCCTCAATCTCATCCTTCCTCATCCTCATCTCATCCTCAATTTCATCCTCATCCTCATCCTCAATCTCATCCTCATCTCATCCTCATCCTCATCCTCAATTTATCCTTATCCTCAATCTCATCCTCATCTCTTTATCCTCAATCTCATCCTCATCCTCAATCTCATCCTCATCCTCATCCTCAATCTCATCTCATCCTCATCCTTTATCTCATCTCATCCTCATCTATCATCTCATTTCATCCTCATCCTCATCCTCAATCTCATCCTCATCCTTTCCTCCTCATCTCTTTCCTCATCTCAATTTATCTCATCCTCAATCTCATCCTCATCCTCAATCTCATCCTCATCCTCATCCTCAATCTCATCCTCATCCTCATCCTCATCTCTCATCCTCAATTTTATCTCTTTATCCTCATCCTCAATCTCATCCTCATCCTCAATCTCATCTCATCCTCAATCTCATCTCATCCTCATCTCATCCTCATCCTCATCCTCATCCTCATCTCATCCTCATCCTCATCCTCATCCTCATCTCAATCTCATCCTCATCCTCAATCTCATCCTCATCCTCAATTTCATCCTCATCCTCAATCTCATCCTCATCCTCAATCTAATTTATCCTCATCTCTTTCATCCTCATCTCAATCTCATCCTCATCTCTTATCTCAATCTCATCTCTCATCCTCTCTTTATCTATCTCATCCTCATCTCTTCCTCATCTCATCTCTCATCCTCATCTCTCATCCTCAATTTCATCCTCATCCTCATCCTCAATCTCATCCTCATCCTCAATTTCATCCTCATCCTCATCCTCAATCTCATCCTCATCCTCATCCTCAATCTCATCCTCATCCTCATCCTCAATTTCATCCTCATCCTCATCCTCAATCTCATCCTCATCCTCATCCTCATCCTCAATCTCATCCTCATCTCTCATCCTCATCTCATCCTCAATTTCATCTTTATCCTCAATCTCATTATCTCCTCATCCTCAATCTCATCCTCATCTCAATCTCATCCTCATCCTCATCCTCAATCTCATCCTCATCTCTTTATCTCTTTATCTCATCTCATCCTCATCCTCATCCTCATCCTCATCTCATTTCATCCTCATCCTTATCTCATCCTCAATCTATCCTCATCCTCATCCTCATCCTCATCCTCTCTTATCATCCTCATCTCTCATCTCTCATCTTCATCTCATCCTCAATCTTATCTCTTTATCTCTTATCCTTCAATCTCATCCTCATCCTCATCCTCAATCTCATCCTCATCCTCATCCTCAATCTCATCCTCATCCTCATCCTCAATCTCATCCTCATCCTCATCCTCAATCTCATCCTCATCTTTATCCTCAATCTCATCCTCATCCTCATCCTCATCCTCATCCTCAATCTCATCCTCATCCTCATCTCTCATCCTCAATTTCATCTCATCCTCATCCTCAATCTCATCCTCATCCTCATCCTCAATCTCATCCTCATCCTCAATCTCATCCTCATCCTCATCCTCAATCTCAATCCTCTCATCCTCATCCTCAATCTCATCCTCATCCTCAATCTCATCCTCATCCTCATCTCATCCTCATCCTCATCTCATCTCATCCTCATCTCAATCTCATCCTCATCCTCAATCTCATCCTCATCCTCATCCTTATCTCATCCTCATCTCTTTATCTCAATCTCATCCTCATCTCTCTTCATCCTCATCCTCATCTCATCCTCAATCTCATCCTCATCCTCATCCTCAATCTCATCTCATCCTCAATCTCATCCTCATCCTCATCCTCAATCTCATCCTCATCCTCAATCTCATCCTCATCCTCATCCTCAATCTCATCCTCATCCTCAATCTCATCCTCATCCTCATCCTCAATCTCATCCTCATCCTCAATTTCATCCTCATCCTCATCCTCAATCTCATCCTCATCCTCATCCTCATCCTCATCCTCAATTTCATCCTCATCCTCATCCTCAATCTCATCCTCATCCTCATCCTCATCCTCAATTTCATCCTCATCCTCATCCTCATCTCATCCTCATCCTCATCCTCATCCTCATCCTCATCCTCAATCTCATCCTCATCCTCATCCTCATCCTCAATTTCATCCTTTATCCTCATCTCAATCTCATCTCTCATCCTCATCCTCATCCTCATCCTCAATCTCATTCTCATCCTCATCCTCTATCTCATCCTCATCCTTAATTTCATCCTCATCCTCAATCTCATCCTCATCCTCATCCTCTATCTCATCCTCATCCTTAATTTCATCCTCATCCTCAATCTCATCCTCATCCTCATCCTCTATCTCATCCTCATCCTCAATTTCATCCTCATCCTCATCCTCATCCTCATCCTCATCCTCATCCTCATTCTCATCCTCATCCTCATCCTCATCCTCATCCTCATCCTCATTTCATCCTCATCCTCATCCTCAATCTCATCCTCATCCTCAATCTCATCCTCATCCTCATCCTCATCCTCAATCTCATCCTCATCCTCAATTTCATCCTCATCCTCATCCTCATCCTCATCCTCATCCTCATCCTCAATCTCATCCTCATCCTCATCCTCAATCTCATCCTCATCCTCAATCTCATCCTCATCCTCATCCTCAATCTCATCCTCATCCTCATCCTCAATCTCATCCTCATCCTCAATCTCATCCTCATCCTCATCCTCAATTTCATCCTCATCCTCAATCTCATCCTCAATCTCATCCTCATCCTCATCCTCATCCTCAATTTCATCCTCATCCTCATCCTCAATCTCATCCTCATCCTCATCCTCATCCTCATCCTCAATTTCATCCTCATCCTCATTCTCATCCTCATCCTCATCCTCTATCTCATCCTCATCCTCAATTTCATCCTCATCCTCAATCTCATCCTCATCCTCATCCTCTATCTCATCCTCATCCTCAATTTCATCCTCATCCTCATCCTCAATCTCATCCTCATCCTCATCCTCTATCTCATCCTCATCCTTAATTTCATCCTCATCCTCAATCTCATCCTCATCCTCATCCTCTATCTCATCCTCATCCTCAATTTCATCCTCATCCTCATCCTCAATTTCATCCTCATCCTCATCCTCATCCTCAATCTCATCCTCATCCTCATCCTCTATCTCATCCTCATCCTCAATTTCATCCTCATCCTCATCCTCAATCTCATCCTCATCCTCATCCTCTATCTCATCCTCATCCTCATCCTCAATCCTCATCCTCATCCTCATCGCGGATGTAGCGTAGGTAGCCTCCTATGACTCTGTCGGTAAATTTGTGTACATAAAAGCCTTCGTTTGGGTCAATGACGAACAGATAAAAACCTGCGATTAGTTTAAAAAATGTAGACTATTAATTTATTTTCACAACTGTATGGTTGAGTTAACTTATTATTAATAAAAAATGTACCACATATCTGTACAAGTATTTGCATAGGAATTACTGCGTTTCGTTTGAATTTGCTTGTTAGAGAACCGTTAGTATGGATCTATGACAAAGAGAAATCAGAATTATAATTCATGCGAGAAAGTAAATCACCTCTGTTGAAATTTTCGTATCGTTTTATTCATTTGACCCATGAGTATAAAGATTTAACCTGTTCCGTTGCTAAGCAATTGACGTCAGAAAAATGTGACAAAAGTAATTATCGTTGCTAAGCAACTGACTTAAAGATTTTTTTCCCAATGCCACCAGGTTTTCATATGACATTTCTGGTCTCTCCTGACAATGGTTTATTTGTAACCCACTCCTGAGGTTGGGGCGCCTGGAAGGCGGAGTTAAGTTGCCCCGATGACATTATGATAGGATGATTATGAAGTGCCAGGAGAGGTCTTAAACCTAAGCCTAACCTAATTTCCAGACCATGGACGAACACAGGAACATTCCCCTTTAAGGAAAAATTCCTGTGTTCTAACCGGGAATCAAACCCGGGATCTCATGAACTGTAGTCAGAATCTCTGACCACTAGCCCATGAGGCTGGTCCTTCAGATATTAAAATGTTCGTAACATTTTATTCATTTGTACTCTGGCATAAATGTTTCATGTTAAAGCTTCGAGTCCATTGGCAAGCGTGTAAGATTCGCTGGGTATGAAATATAAGTGCGTACATTTTATCTTTCCACGCTCGCGGATGCGAAGCTGCTGCTGCAGTGCACGGAGAGCGTTGAAAGATAAGATGTATGCACTGTAAATGTGGAATGAAGAAAAACGATGGAAAATATTTAATATTCTAACTATTCAGTTATGTAACTTAAGTCACGAAATTATATTTCAGGTATTCTTGTAAGAGTTTTCGTTCATATTTTTTTGGATGGGCCGTTTTTGAGAGAATACTTCGATTTATCTTGTCATTCCTTACACCATTGCTCTGCCATTACCGTAGCATGTAATTGAGAGTCGATATAATCTGTTATTTGAAGATTGCTGAGTCAGGAAATATTTAATTACCCAGTATCAAATGCATCATCCCTTATTTGCATATTTTTGTAATGGGAATCCTTGTCACGTAGCATTATCTTCTATGTAGAACAGCGTTTTGGGCTTTATGCTTGAGTTATTATTAAAATTAATACAACTTTATAGGTAAATAAACCAACTCAAAGGGAAAATTCGAGGCCGGAGACTAAAACAACCACCAAATTAAGGCGCGACAACAGAAAGGGAATAAAGAAGGCGGTGCACGTCAGAGAGCTAGACTCAATAATTGGCGGCAGAAGCTGGTTCCCCTACTGGAATAACATTGTGACGTCACCTGCTGCCGGTGTTTAGTAACGGCGAAGAGATGAAAGAAGTTCGCGTACATATGGATTATGTGAGCTTGATCGAGGTTGAAAACGAATTTCTATGTTCGGATGTGGAGTAATTTTAGATAATCAAAATGTTAAAAATACACGGAGAGAAAATTGAATCTTTGAAAGAAATCTGTGAAGAAACAAAATTCTGTTTGTCTCAAAAACTTTGTTATTATTATTATTATTATTATTATTATTATTATTATTATTATTATTATTATTATTAGTGGCTTGTGCAGCAAATGCTGCTGCAAACTAAGTTCGTTAGACGTTCAAATAAAAATTTTTCAGATTTATTTTCAATGATGAATACTTGTCGGTTTGATAATTATTTGCTTCCATAATAATGAAACATACTCCCTCTGAATGGATTTTTTTTAGGCCAAATACTTTCTCTTGAACCTATCCAACTTCAGGTTTTGAGTTTCAACGCGAAAACGCAAGTATCAATGTCAGGACGATAGCAGTAGCTATTTCAGGTCATTGTGGATTGTAGGCGAAAGTTAAAAAAATGTCAGGTTTGCTAAGCTTTCGAACAATAGCATTTTCGTATAGCTGCTGCATGTAGAACTTGAAATGTAGAGCATAAAATCATTTAATCCTACTAAGAGATCTTGCTGAAATGATCTGGAGACTACAAAATTTTCTAGGCCTCTTATTTTATCAGTAAGTAATACCTTTTGATCTTTCTTTAGGAACTGTAATTTTTGCGCTCTCTCGAGCCAATACTGAAGACAATGACACATATCAATATCTACACTACACCGCCATTAAGTATATGAAAAAGACCCAAGCCCACTGGGTTAATAAGTATAAAAATATTTGATTTTTAATAACAATATTATTATCTTACTTAAGTTTTGTAGTTATATATAGCAGCCACTCAGTAAATTATAGAAATGAAGATCTAAATTAAGATATTCTCTACATTTACTTACATAACCTCAAAACGTTTCACTTTCATGTCATCAATATAGCATCAATATTATGTACAATTAATGAAAAATAGATGCATCATGATATTAACTATAATAATATTTAATTTCTAATGACAATAATGTCATCAAACCACCTCAAGTTTCATAGATTTGAATATCCAATACACAGCTGTACTCAGAAAATTATTATACACTGCAGAATCAGTTTTTAATAACAAATTGAATTGAGCTCTAAATATGTCGGCAATCCTGCAGGTCATGGCCTTCGTGTAATAGCCTATTGTTTATTGTAGTGTGTGTTTTGTTCTGAAATTCAATCAAGCCGGCCGTGATTCGATAAATTAGTTCTCAAAACTGATAACAAATGGATTTTGGAAAATAGGAAAATTATGTAGGAAAATTGACATTTTACTGAAAAATACTACTTTTCCGAAACACTTTGGGTTCCAAGCTTCAAAATGAGGGGCCATTTATTAAAATCCGTTCAGCCGTTTTCCCGTAATTTCCATTACCAGTTCAAATTATGTATATAGATTATTAGAAAATTCGTAAAAAATACCACTTTTGTGAAAAAATAATGTCGTGTCAACATTCATTATACAGTGAAACTTCCGTTAACGGACACTTCCCAATAGCGGACTCCTCTCAATAGCGGACATTTTAAAATTCCCCTGCAAAATAACATTGGCCCTTATGATAAAATTATTCCAAATAGCGGACATTCTCAATAATGGACTCGGACACTGAAATGTATCTCCCAACAACAATTAAAACTTCCAAATAACGGACATCGTGGGAAAAAAAAAAATACGGTTGTAAATTAAACGGAATTCTGTGCAACAATCATTATCGTGCGTTTGAACGTTCTTGTACTTAATTGAAGGTAAGCAGCATAGTTGTTAGTTGTAATACTGTACGTGAGCAGTCTGTACTTTCTTAGCTTGCCAAGTTGAGTGTTCGGAAGTACAGTCACATTAAAAAGTCACAAAAACGTAAACGTTTGTCACTAAAAGAGAAAGTGGATATTGTAAAGCATAGTGAAAAGGAGAAATTAAGTGTTCGTGAGCTGGCCACTAAGTTTAATGTGAGAAAACTCAGGTTAGTGAAATTTTGAAAAACAAGGATGTTATTTTAAAATCATACACTGAGTATGCAATTCTAGATTTCTTTGTGTAAGGTGAAGTGGTACAGTGAATGTTGTTGATTTCATTTGCAAAATATTTACTGGTATGATTTCTCGTTGGATGAATACTGTAAACAATCTCACTGTACTATACTGTAAAATATAGTGTTGAATATGTATGTAGGCCTACTGTATACACACTAACGATTTTCTAAATAGCGGACACTTCTCAATAACGGACATTTAATTTTTCTCCGGTGGTGTCCGCTATTGGGAAGTTTCACTGTATTGATAATATCAAACCAAGTTTAAAAATAATATTAAATTTTTTTTTTATTAATTTGTCCTACAGAAAAATATCTGTAATATTGACAATATTTGAGGAGAAAAATTCACTCCGGCGCCGGGGATTGAACCCGGGTCCTTGGTGCTATGTATCAAGCGCTCTGACCACTGAGCTACGCCGAATTCAATCTACAGCACCGCATCGAACTGTCCACCTTTAATGTTTCCCTTTTGGCCTGACTCCAAATTAATTTATTGTGAATGCTCACATTTAAATACATTTATTTTAACATTTCCGTTCTCGTTCTCGTTGTCGTTTCCGTTCCCGGTTTATTGTGAACCAGCCTTTACAGCCGCACGACTTGAACTCAAAGGAGATAGTACACAGACAAATTGACTGGTGTGAATCGCTCTTCAATACGTAAACTTTTTCACCACTAAGAGTTGCGCCATCAATTGTTTCTAAGACTGTACATATCTATTATAGCGTATTTAAACTACATCCAGCTATTAGATATAAACTAGTGGCTTGTGCAGCAAATGCTGCAAACTAAGTTCATTAGACGTTCAAATAAACATTTTTCAGATTTATTTTCAATGAAGAATACCAGACATTCTGAAAGTTATTTGCTTCCATAACAATGAAAGATACTCTCTCTCGAGCCAATACTGAAGAGAACCACGCATATAAATATCTACACCACACCGCCATTAAATATATGAAAAAGACCCAACCCCACTTGATTAATAATTATAAAATTATTTGATTTTTAATAGTAGTATTATCTTACGTAAGTTTTATAGCTTTCAGTAACATATACTATATATACTATATACCCGCCACTCAGTAAAATATAGAAATCAAAATTTAATTTAAGATATTCTCTACATCTACTTATATAACCCCAAAACGTTTCACTTTCATATCATCAATATAGCATTAATATGTATGATTAATGAAAAATAGTCACATCATGGCATTAACTACAATAATATTTAATTTCTAAGGGTAATAATGTCATCAAACCACCTCAAGTTTTGTAGTTTTTAATATCCAATACACAGCTGTACCCAGAAAATTACACACCACAGAATTGAACCTGTAAATTATTTTTAGTAAGTTAAGTTTTTAATAACAAATTTAATTTGAACTCTAAATATGTCAGCATTCTTGCAGATCATGGCCTTGGTGTAATGTTGTTTAATTATAATTGATTGAATTAAATTAGCTCATAAATTAAGTTACTACTTTCTTTACCTTATAGGTTTATCTAAATTTAAATAAATACATATGTAGTCTACTAGTCGTTAAAATTGAAGAATATAGCTGGAGAACCTTTTAAGTGTAGTATAAATATTTGTAATTTAAATATGTATTGTATTGATTAAGGCTGGTTGAGTGGAAGAGAAGGCCTTATGGCCTTAACTCTGCCAGCTAAAATAAAACATTATTATTATTATTATTATTATTATTATTATTATTATTATTATTATTATTATTATTATTATTATTATTATTTACTGTAGTGCATGTTTTGTTTTATTCTGAAATGTAATTAGCTAGTTCTCAAAACTGACGACAGATGGATTTTGGAAAATAGAAAAATTATGTTGAAATATTGACATTTCACTGAAAACTACTATTTTTCTGAAAAACTTTGGGTTCCAAGCTTCAAAATGAGGAGTCATTTATTAAAATCTGTTGAGCCGTTTTCCCGTAATTTCCATTACCAGTTCAAATTATATTTATATATATAGATTGCAATACAGAATTAATCTGCAAAATATCATTATCTATTGTTCGTGGCTTAGAAAACATAAATTACCCACACAAATTGTTTAAGAGTAGGCTATGTAAAATAATTCCAGACAATTCGTAGTTCTGTCATCGATTCTGTACACATGAAGACAGCATAAAACGTTTTAGAACCAACTTACACAAGTACAGAAGTGGCCTCATTGTTATTGCCAACCTTGGAACAATGGATTACCTCAACAAAACATATTTCATTTACAGTGCCCGCCAACAAACTGGTCCGCATATACCGCGCTTTTCTTAGTTTCTCGCCCTCCTATTGTTGGAGGCGAGGCACCTCGGTGCCAAGAGCTGCTGTTGGGGAGTAGACAAAGGCGCTAAGTCAGGAGGGTGGGGAGGAGTTGTTAGCACAATGCTGCTGCATGTTTTGGTTTTTGAGGAGCGTCGATTTAATTTGGTGTGGGAACTAATCCGTAAGTTTGACGCGCCCATAAACAAGTGAAGAGCGACTCCGAGTCTCTATAAAAACAAGTTGAGAGTAAGAACGATACAAAAGACACGGATGGACAGCTCTAGAACTGCAGAGCTCAGAATCACGCCTACAAACGAAAGTCAAGATAATATGAACTAAGAAAGCGGTTTCTAAATTTTGATGAACATTTTGTAACTAACTACTGACATGTCTGTTCAAGCTAATGAGCCGAGTTCAAATCGCGGAAAGTGAAAGTGGAATTTTATTGTAGATACAGTGTTGTTTTTCTTTCTGTAATCTAGATTTTACTATTTCCATTTCGAATTCACGAATGCACGAAGCCGTATATAGAAGAATGCCTTTGATTCTAAAGAAAGCAGAAAACAGTACAACGTGATCTGTTGTTGTAACGAGAGTCCAAGGCCCCCCCCCCCCGCATATCGCTAAGGCATCATGTCACAACACTTTCAAGTCTGAGTATTTCTGAGAAAGTAAATACACTCAGGGACAAAAAAAAAAACCGGACACTTCTATATTTGCTTGTATTTTGTTGCCAATTATTTCAAAATGAAACAAAACCCATTTAAACAAAATAATGTTTCATTTAGCACATTATACGACAACATTTGAAAAAAAAATCTCTGATGAGAAAATTTACAAAAAATTACAAAGGGCGTATAACTATGGCATCGTTTGGTCTGTTTTTTTCATTTTATGGTGCCTTAAACATTAAAAACTCTTTTTAGTAACGGGTATTACCCCCTCTGGCTTGAATAACTGCATCCATACGTCTTGGCATGCTCTCAATTTGGTTAGCAATGTCTTCTTGAGGAATAAGTTCCCATTCTTCGCCAAGTGCTCGCCTCAACTCTTGTAACGATTCTGGTCTCGGTCGTCTATTCTTAACACGCCGTCCCAGCATGTCCCACACGTGTTCAATTGGGTTCATGTCTGGACTCCTTGCTGGCCATGGAAGAACATGGATTCCCACTTCTTGGAGATAATCTCCGACCGCATGGGCAATATGCGGCCGTGCATTATCATGCATTAAAACAAAATTATCGCCTACAATTTGGCCAAATGGCACAACATGATCAGCCAAACATTCATTTATATACCTATCAGCTGTTAGTCTTCCATTTTCAACAAAAACCAACTCTGTACGAGCATCCGTACACACTCCTGCCCAAACCATCACTCCACCACCTCCATACGGCACATTTTCGGAAATGCAACACTGTGAAAATCGTTCTCCCCTCCTTCTCCAAACTCTTTCACGTCCATCAGGTGAGCACAGATTGAAACGGGACTCATCGGTGAACAGAACACAGCTCCACTGTCCATTTCTCCAATCCCTGTGATCATTTGCAAAACACAGTAGTTCAACTCGATGCATCCTGAGAAGTCTGGGACCAGTTGCAGGTCTACTTGATATCAGTCCACTTGCTTTCAACCTCCTTCTAACTGTTTTGGCCGAAATTGAGCGTCCATGCATGTTAACAAATTGCTGGGCTACACTAGTAGCTGGCAGGTTGCGCTCCCTAAGAACTCTCAACACCATATACCTGTCTTCATTTGGATTTGTAGCTCTTGGAAGACCCGAACCTGGTCTTCTGGTATATTCTAGGGTCTCTCTATACCGTTTTACGGCATTATGGATTGTGCTTCTAGCCATATTCATAACATTTGCAATGTAACGTACACTGCGTCCATCATCGTAAAGGGCTACAGCTCGAGCCACATCTTCAGGTCGCATCTTGTTTTAAGACAAATGTTACAATCCCACTTAAACTCAGAAACTGTAAAAATAAAGAAATAACGAATGATAACGATAATGAAGCATAAAATGGTTGAGACAAAATTGTTATAGCTGAGACTCCGAAAGCAAAATTGGAATATTTGGTTGTAATGGCTTGTTTATAAAAAAAAAACAATCCACAATGTATACACGTCTCTATAACAACAGATGGCTACCATAATATTGTATGAGAAGATAATGTTTTGCAAAATACCAGCAAATATTAAAGTGTCCGGTTTTTTTGTCCCTGAGTGTATTATTCAGCTCCTTAAAAACGGAACAAATGTTAAGGAAATTACTAGAGAGTAAGGTAATATTTATTTATTTTTAATATAATTTTTAATCCATTCATTCATTCATTCATTCATTCATTCATTCATTCATTCATTCATTCATTCCCTTCTTTATTTCTTTCTTTCTTTATTTATTTATTAATTCATTTATTTTTATTTATTTATTTATTTAGTCATAGATAGTTGCTAACCACTAGGATCGCTACTATCGCCTTGTCACAGACAATGCGAAATAGTACCGGCACAGTCTATTGTTCCTAGTACCCTCAACAACTCAAGCTTCGTGACTGTATATACTAGACTGTGGTAAAACTGTATTACAGATATCGTAATTCAATTGTCTATATACTACAGAACTTACTGTTGTCATGGAGAGGATATAAGTATGAATGAAAATATGAAGATTATAAAAATATGTGGTGTTATATTTGACACTGTGAAAAACAAAATTCAGTGGAAAACCCAATTAAAGTTTTACAGCTTGCCAGCTGTACTTTTCTGGCGCGCACGGATATGAAACCTGGACACTAAATCGCTCAGACAGACGTGAAATAGAAACCAGTGAAATGAAATTTCTACGTGGCATTACGTTGCTGGCTAGAGGGTCTTAGACCACCAGAGAATCGAAAATATAAGAAGAGTTGGGAATCTTTAACTTAAATGAGCAAACATAATAACAAAAACAGAATTGGAACGAACACATACAAAGAGTGGACTACAACAGAATGTTTGCTTGTTAGCAGTTGAATATGCGACGGCCAGCGTGTTATATTCTTAAATTTATAAGTAACAAATCCCCTTTACAACTTCACATTTTAACGAGAATGTTCGAGAAAGTCCTAAAATTTATATTCAGATATTCATTTCGACTCCCTTTACTTGAACCAACGTCCTCTGATAGAGAAACATGTAATCTGCATTGCTAAACATTTCACGAAGGTCATAATCATGTTTTTTCTACATTTATTTCTGTGGCCGGGAGGAAAAAGGTCCTAAGTAAAAATTTTATACTTTTCTGGAGAGCAGTAGAAAGATTGAAATTGGTGTCAATTATAGAGTTTTTTTAATTAAGAGGTTTTTCCTGGATATTATTTGTTTATATTTCTTCTAAAATAGGTATGTTACTCATGTAACATTTTTTTTATTATTTCCAAAAATAGCCACACTTAAGCCCTTTTAAGACTAGAAGCCAGACTGAGTAGAAGGGACTATTAAACATAAGACCTTTTTCATGTCAAAATAAATGAGAAATGTAAATTATTAGGAATGCAAAATGGATCTTAAACAATTATAGGACTGTTTACCCTGGTGCTTAAAGTTTTAAAAGGAAAGGGCATCAGTATGTGATAAAATGTCTAAAATACAAGTTAGACCTTTTTAATAGGAAAGCATGGAAAGTAAACATGTGATGTTTGTAAGGAATAAAGTATTAAATATTCTTAAGGTCTTTATTCTGTGTGTGCTCGATTCAAAAAGTACTTAAAACATTTGGTAACGCTCTATAAATCCAGTCAGGAGTCTTATTTGACTTTAACCGTTTTACCAGATTGTAGAGAATTGTTTCTACTTTCAGAATATGTAAAAATCTCATTTTCACAAAAAATTGACTTAAGACCTTTTTCCTCCCGGCCACAGATTTATACTTGTAATGTATCTTGTACTTGTAAATTAATGTAAGAGGTCCTACATGTTTTTTTGTGTTTCTTAATACATTTTTTGTTAAAATGAATATTGAGGATCACGCAAGCAAGATTTTTGTGTTTCGTTCGTTCACTTTACGTTAAAAAAAAAAACTTAGAACATGCTTTGGGGTTCTGATGATAGATTATAGTGACTCATTTTGATGGCTTATCTTAGAACAAATTAATGATCATGAACTGGATAATAAATTTTAGGGAGGAGTAACAAAATCTGTAGCCCTAAACACTTACGATCCTACTAATAAAAACTCTATATACAGACGTTTAACTGTCTTATACTTATACAATGAGTAGCTCGTTTATAAGTCGTGTGTAAATTCCTTACTAATAATCACTACATACGTCGTGTATAACAGTACAACTGTTACACAGCTACGTCATAGTTTCGTCATTACTTCGCTACGAAAGGTAATAGAATATCTGAGGTTCTCTATTGCATCCGGTAGAGCGCTCTAGTGTGGCGTGTTAAGTATCGATAGTACAACTGGCTCTAATCGATTACCACACTATATTTTGGTCAAAGAGTACAAGCTACAGTAATATTATTCTAATTATTCTGTGCTCTTTGGTTTGTTCTTCTTTGGTTACTAGGCAACCATCATCATAAAATGACAGTCGATACGAACAGCTGTTAGAGGGGCGGCCATTTTTTCTCTATATACAACGCTTAAACAAGGGGTTTCGTGTATATAACTACTGCAAAGCAATTCCCATTGTATAGTTACAGGCTGTTTATACATCCATCGCTTATGCATGGTTTATTAGTAAAGTTTTCTGTCTCAACTCTGCATAAGTCCAGTATAAAAACTATATACGGTTTATTAGTAAGACTGTTACATAATATGTTTACTATACCTGTTGGTATACATCACAGTCTACGCTCGTAACACCTTTCATCTTCCTTCAATTTTGCTTGTTTCTTGGATAATCTCATGACAAAAATCCGTCCTAAATATTATACAACATGACTTAGGTTTCAGTCCGTTACATTAGAGCAAAGGTTCCCAACCGGTATGTCGCACAGCCCCATGGAGTGTGTCGCGAAATTTTGGAATTGAAAAATAAATTTTATTGCATCCAGAAGGTGTCTCTACAACTCATTTTTTATTTGCAATGAAGTCTTTGAAATGGTAAATTTTATTTTGAGACAGACTTTACCAATGAAACGTGAACACCTGCAACAATGCTCGGTTCAGTTTTTCAAACATAAGGCCACGTATAGAGAAACTCTATGCAACCCACCAAGCGCAGACTTCACATTAATTTAAATAGGCGAGTTTTCAAAAACGATAACGTCAAAGTTTTCAAAATGTTTAATTCATATTTGCTCAAAATCTTGAAAATAGTTATGAGAATAAAAATTAATTAGATTTTTGAGCTCAGTCTAAGTAGAGAGACACAATAAATGTTTAAACTGTATGAATTTACCATTACAGCATATTTAATCTAAGTGCAATATGAATATTCCCCGAAGAAACTTGATATTAATATTTCATACAAATGCTAATTAAATTTTATTTATCGTCATTTAATTAGCCTCTGTGAGAAGTTTCAGACCAATATGACAATGACTGTTGTGCAAGGAACTTTTTATTCGGTAAACTGCTTAAATTTTTATGTCGAGAAGACAATATTAAAAAAAAAATTCTCTCAACTCACGCATGTTTGATCATAAAATTAGGATTTATATGGTTAGATAATTTAAACAATCTCAAATATAATTACGATCATAAAAACAAAAAAGTGGATTTTCTTAATTTTTCAGCATTATTTCTTGTCTGAAATCAATTTCTCTCTTCTCCAGAATAATATCTATAACTGTATTGTGTTGTTTTTCGTACTGACGTTTGACTTTTTTTTTACAAATAATATAGCATATATTTTTACTTATTAAACACTGACTTTAGTTACTGCGGGATTTTTTTTTGTTAATTCGTTTTAGAGTTGTTTTAGTGATTGGTTTTATTTTACTCATTTCTGGTTTGATCCTTTATAACACGAATTACTATACCAGCACACATAAATTACTTCACCGCCATGTTAATTATATAAACGCTGAACCTTCTACTTATCATTAATACCTGTATTGTAACCTCGCTTTCGATCTGTCATGGTCTTCAAAGTTGTATGTACTGTACACCCCTGTGTCTCAGGCAGAAAAGCTCCGCGCTTATGGAGAGCTTAAAAAAGCTCGCGCTCGAAACTACTAGTAATCATCGCATCACTGCTCTACTGTAATTTATTTCTGTAATTGCAGTTTTAAGGGAAGACTCCACTGAAAACCATGAAAATATTTCCAAATTTTTTTAGCTATTTCACTTATTCAGAATTTATATTTTCATACCCCAAATGGATTCAGCTCAATTCTGATTACAAATACTCGTATGATTACATTTTTTAAATTAAGGCTTGAAGGGGGCGTGGAATTTAAAGAGCTGTCAAAATTGTTTTTCATCGAATAATTCTTTTTTAAAATTTCTGATTACAAATCTAGTAACTTTTTGTTGGCTCCCTGAAGTTACTAGATGAATGTAGCGGAGGAGAATATTAATTTACATACATATTCATTTTATTTTCAAATCTATTTTTCTGTGTTCATTTTTGTTGATTCAACACCAACTTTCTTATGCCAAATATTAATCAATCTGGATGAAATTTTTACTGCAAATATTTATGAGGTAGCTGCATGTTTCTATGCATTTATTTTGTGAGAAATGCTGCTAGTTTATTTTATTAATATTTTTCTTAATGCTGCTAGTTTATTTTATTAATATTTCTTAAGAAAAATATTAATAAAATAAACTAGCAACATTTCTCACAAAATAAATGCATAGAAACATGCAGCTACCTCATAAATACTTGCAGTAAAAATTTCATCCAGATTGATTAATATTTGGCATAAGAAAGTTGGAGTTAAATCAACAAAAATGAACACAGAAAAATAGATTTGAAAATAAAATGAATATTTATGTAAATTAATATTCTCCTCCGCTACATTCATGTAGTAACTTCAAGGAGCCAACAAAAAGTTACTAGATTTGTAATCTGAAATTTTAAAAAAGAATTCTTCGATGAAAAACAATTTTGAGAGTTCTTTAAATTCCACGCCCCCTTCCAGCATTAATTTAAAAAAGTGTAAACATACGAGTATTTGTAATCAGAATTGAGCTGAATCCATTTGGGGTATGAAAATATAAATTCTGAATAAGTGAAATAGCTAAAAAAAATTTGGAAAAATTTTCATAATTTTCAGTGGAGTCTTCCCTTAAAAAAGCTCGCGCTCGAAACTACTAGTAATCATCGCATCACTGCTCTACTGTAATTTATTTCTGTAATTGCAGTTTTAAATATACATTTTTCTCCACGATCTTTAAGTCACTTTAACTCGAAATGCTTATTTACTTTCATTGATAGCCTGTCTCTTTCTGTAGCTTTAAAATGTGTTATATGAAATCGCGTTGAAGAATGCTTGAAATGAACAGGTTGTTGTGCACTTCACACTTGTGGCTGAGTTGTAAGTTCTTTTTCATTTCGACAAGTATCGCTACTCGTAGAACTTTTTAACACAAAATGTGAATCGAACTCCATTCCCTACAAACAGCGGTGGAGGCAATAATCGCAACCCTTTTACGAAGGGTGCGACTGAAAGTGTTGTGAGGGGTGGGGTGCAGAATCTGCTAACAGCGCTTTTTGCTTTCTGCTCTGAATTCTCGCAACAAGTGCTTGCCGCTCCACACCTCCCCCCCTCCACCCCCGCGAATTCTCTGCAGATTCGACGATGGCTTATTGATTAAGTGTAGCTCCCAAAATCTGCACATACACGTACAGACATCCCGTTCATTTATATTCCCTGAATATTTTGTTGCTACACAACGTTTTTTTAATGTGTATCTCCTTCATATTTTGTTGCTACACAACGTTTTTATTTTTTTTAATGTGTATCTCCTTCGTATTTTGTTGCTACACAACGTTTTTATTTTTTTAATGTGTATCCCCTTCATATTTTGTTGCTACACAACGTTTTTCTTTTCCTTTTTAATCTGTATCCCCTTCATATTTTGTTGCTACATAACGTTTTTCTTTTTTTTTAATGTGTATCCCCTTCATATTTTGTTGTTACACAACGTTTTTCTTTTTTTTAATGTGTATCCCCTTCATATTTTGTTGCTACACAACGTTTTTCTTTTCCTTTTTAATCTGTATCCCCTTCATATTTTGTTGCTACATAACGTTTTTCTTTTTTTTAATGTGTATCCCCTTCATATTTTGTTGTTACACAACGTTTTTCTTTTTTTTTTAATCTGTATCCCCTTCATATTTTGTTGCTACATAACGTTTTTCTTTTTTTTTAATGTGTATCCCCTTCATATTTTGTTGCTACACAACGTTTTTCTTTTTCTTTTTAATCTGTATCCCCTTCATATTTTGTTGCTACACAACGTTTTTCATTTTCTTTTTAATCTGCATCCCCTTCATATTTTGTTGCTACATAACGTTTTTCTTTTTTTTTTAATGTGTATCCCCTTCATATTTTGTTGTTACACAACTTTTTTTTAATGTTTATCGCCTTCATATTTTGCTGCTACACAAGGTTTTTTTTTAATGTGTATCCCCTTCATATTTTGTTGCTACACAACGTTTTTCTTTTTCTTTTTAATCTGTATCCCCTTCATATTTTGTTGCTACATAACGTTTTTCTTTTTTTTTTAATGTGTATCCCCTTCATATTTTGTTGTTACACAACTTTTTTTTAATGTGTATCGCCTTCATATTTTGCTGCTACACAAGGTTTTTTTTTAATGTGTATCCCCTTCATATTTTGTTGCTACACAACGTTTTTCTTTTTCTTTTTAATCTGTATCCCCTTCATATTTTGTTGCTACATAACGTTTTTCTTTTTTTTTTAATGTGTATCCCCTTCATATTTTGTTGTTACACAACGTTTTTTTTAATGTGTATCGCCTTCATATTTTGCTGCTACACAAGGTTTTTTTTTAATGTGTATCGCCTTCATATTTTGCTGCTACACAAGGTTTTTTTTAAATGTGTATCGCCTTCATATTTTGCTGCTACACAAGGTTTTTTTTTAATGTGTATCCCCTTCATATTTTGCTGCTACACAAGGTTTTTTTTAATGTGTATCCCCTTCATATTTTGCTGCTACACAACGTTTTTCTTTTTTTTTAATGTGTATCGCCTTCATATTTTGCTGCTACATAATGTTTTTTTTAATGTGTATCCCTTTCATATTTTGTTGCTACACAACGTTTTTCTTTTTTTTAATGTGTATCCCCTTCATATTTTGTTGCTACACAACGTTTTTCTTTTTTTTTTTTTTAATGTATATCCTCTTCATTAAACTTACTCCCTGAAATATTTCAGTCCTCGGTTGTGAAAGATTATAGTGCTTGCCTTTGAATCTGTGGTTCATGGATTCAAACCCTGACGAGGACGGTGCTGCTTGTCGTGTGTCGTAGATTTACATCACGTGAAAGAATTCTGTCCCTGAATTAAACTGTTACAGCCAAAATTTATTGACTTCTTCTCCTCTTCTATGCTATAGTTCAATGATATAAATCAGATCTGCAGAACTGTAGCTCCTCAGAGCGACTGCTTTACTCCCCTTTCTTACCCCACCCACCTTTTCTACCTTTGCGGTCGTGACGTTCTAGTTACGCTTGGCTGCATCAAAGCGGCGGCAGGTATACAATACTATCAAGAATTAGAAATGAACTGATAATAAAATCCTTAGGAACATACCTTTAGAAAATAAGAGAAAAATGAATAAGGGAAATAAATAAATTAAAAGACATGTGAAATAAATTTTGAAATGTAGCCTATGTGTGCATAATATAATGTAAGAAGGTCTACCTATGTACTTTATATCGTCCTATTACTAGTAAAGCCGATTAAATCCACTTTTTGTGTAAAATAAGTTAAGTACATTCCCCGACTTGTCTTTCCGTTCTCTGTATTCTACTAAAATGAAATAAGTCCGAAATGTTGCATGCAGGCAACAAACCAATTACTTTATTTGAAGAATTTATTATGATTTTTCGTGCATTAATAAGTTTTAATTCCTGTTCTTACAAAACTTGTATTACTGGTCTTAACTGGTTTTAATAGTAATAGGACGATAAATAAATTGTACGTTGATAAGTGAGTGATAGCTATATGACCGGATGTCAATGCTGTCATTCAACATTGTAACGCACTCCAGCCAAATAAATAAAATAAACAGACAGACAGATAGATAGATAGATAGATAGATAGATAGATAGATAGATAGATAGATAGATAGATAGATAGATAGATAGATAGATAGATAGATAGATAGATAGATAGATAGATGGATGGATGGATGGATGGATGGATGGATGGATGGATGGATGGATGGATGGATGGATGGATGGATGGATGGGTGGGTGGGTGGGTGGATGGATGGATGGATGGGTGGGTGGGTGGGTGGATGGGTGGGTGGGTGGATGGATGGATGGATAGAATATGATTATTTTGTTGTTGAAGACGAAATAATTGCTTGTTTACTGTGTCCCAATCAATTTATTTCCACTCGTCATTTCAATGTTAAACCACATTTCAACAAAGTCCATATTAAGAATTATGGAATGCACAAACTTTCGGGTAAGTTCATTATTACGAACTGTATATTGATTATTTATTTATATACTGTTAAATTAAGGATGTCACTCGTTGTGTTCATTTTGAATTGAAATTGAAGAGTGCACTGCAAGAATGATGGATGTCACTTTCTTGTCGAAAATGAACCAAGACTGTCAATGCATAGCTTAAGACATATAGAATGTACATAGAGAGTTATATGGCATTAACACTGATAGTCATTGTCCAGTAATGATCGGAAAATCACAGTTAAGCTTTGAGCGCTAAGCATTTCAAACTTTCAATTGCTTCTCCTGCAAAATGTATTCCAAATGACATCCATCATTCTTGCAGTGGACTCTTCCATTAATAGTGACTTTCAAGGTTCATTACTTAAATGCTATAAATTTATGTTTCCGTAGGTGATGATAGGAGGAAAGTTTTCGAAAATCTAAAGCAGGTTAAGTGCAAAGAAATCTCAAAGAAATTACCAACAGGAAATCTAGCATAATTTTAAACCTTGAAACGAGATAATGCATTATAAAAACATTAAATTTATTACAACCCTTTTCGAAAATTACATGCCGCCACTGATGGACCTTTGGCGGCGAGAGAATTCTACGCGGAAGTCGATCATCCCCAATAGAAGTGGAGTGAGGCTGACGTCATATTTCCCCTACTTATGGGTTCTGCAGGCCTGATCTAAATGTTCCTCTTTCCATCTCAAATTTAAAAAAGAGACCGATCAGTAGGCACCGGATTTTTATGTAATTATATTCCTTTCAACCTAACCGTATATAAATAACATGTCTTTGTGAATCTTGTAATTACCATTAATATATTAAAATTTGATACTACATATTTTTACATATTTACCCCACATTACATATTATGGCTTGGTATTACATAAATCTACATATTTAGGGGGTTTATTCATTTTTGCTTCTCTAAAAGGAAAAGAAAAATCTGTTGGGGACGTTTACAATTTGAAATACAAATATTTAAATTACCTACCCAAGAAAATATATATTCCGGGACGAAATATAACGTCCTTAGTTCCAGGAAGTAATAGAGGCACTCACCCCATTCCGCCCACTGTAAATATGAGTCACCAAAAGGCAACCTTCTCACAACTACCTTGTATTGTAAAAGTCACTCAGAAAGTAGCGTTGCCTTCATGCGGTGGAGTGGGACGAGGACGACATGATTTGTCTCGAACTATAATTGTTCTGCACACGTCTTAACAAGCCGTTCCCATGCAATTTGCAACCTTACCCATCCTCTTCCTAATCCTTCCAGGGAAAACCTGTGTCAAATCTGACATGAGCCGCAATAAAGTAGCCGAATTTTGAAAAGAAGCTGGAGTAAAGGAACAAACTGGAAAGATGTTGAAAGATTAAAATAAATAGCTTTTCAGGTTATTGCTTGACCTCTTTATTTTAAATTTAGTAGACCTATACGGAAATGGGATTAGCCGAGCAATTAGAAAGTATGGTTATCGGTTGGAATAATCCTACCCTTCTGAATGAGACAGGAATGTCACTTTTCAAACAACAGTTTGTAAATGCCTATAGATTGAAGTTTTAGTAGGTACTTTGTTTCTTACAGGGAGCAATTAAAATGCATGTGTCCCACATCTCCTCTTATTTTCTCCTAATCCAGTAAAGCGAAACAGTGCTTGCAGTACTGTTGTGTCATTCATTTCACTCAGTTCTCTAGTTTTAGTACCTACAGTATAAAGTGCAAGTGAATTTATCTACTGCTTTTAACTAACTAAAATGGTCCCTGTATCTTCTACCCTAATGACAAAAATAAAATCATGGATTGCGATGGACAAAGCTTTCAATACAGATGGAAAAATAGTAATGTGTCAAGTGTGCGGTAAAAAAGTCGGGTGCTCTATGAAATCACAACTGGAGAGTCTTACCTGTCCTATATCTGCCACATATTGATACTAAATACAGAGTGATTTATATGGAACTGACACATTTCTTTCATTAATTGTTTCAAAACGAATTGTGCTAGCGACAACTTATTATACCTAAAATGTAGAGGAATTTTGGGAGATAATTTACCTCTATAGCAAATGTTGAAAATGTCCTCCATCCTGCATAAGGCACAACTCAACACGTCGTTCCATGTTACTGGCCACTCGTTGGAGGACTCTGTTGTCAATAGCTTGAATCTCCTGTGTGATGTTGTGCTTCAGATCGTCCAATGTCTGGGGACGTGTGGCGTAAACCCTGTCTTTTAAGTAACCCCATAGAAAGAAGTCCGGCGTTGTCAAATCCGGAGAACTCGGTGGCCACAGGTTCCTGGAAATTATTCGGTCGTCAAAGAAACAACCGTAACCCTATATGGCTTTAGGCTCTCTGACATATTGAGTAGGTGTACTCTGTCTCCTGCGACAAACGTCTTAATGATTTTTTGGGTGACTGCTCCAGTCGTGCTCTTACGTCAACAACAATCGTGGGAAGCCTAGATGAACGATGCTTGCCCTTTTCACTCACCAGAGATCCAGTTGTTTCCAATTTGTTTACCAGTCCCAGTATTGTGTTTCTTTTGGGAGGATTGCGAACACCAAATTCTCTCTGGTATGCCCTTTGAGTAGCTGTAATTGAATTCGTAATCCAGTATTGCTTCACAAGGAAGAGTCGTTGATTTAATGTGTACTGCATTTTCACGTTGACACAAAATGTCGAAAAGAGCTGCCAACAATAGGAATAAAACGTAAACATCTGCGCATCTAGTGCTGCCAACAATAGGAATAAAACATAAACATCTGCACATCTAGTGACAAGGAATCGAAACTCCAGAACATTCTGCTTAATTTGGTGCTAAAATTGGGTCAGTGCTGCCAACAATAGGAATAAAACATAAATATCTGCGCATCTAGTGACAAGGAATCGAAATTCCAGAACATTCTGCTTAATTTGGTGCTAAAATTTGGTCAGTGCTGCCAACAATAGGAATAAAACATAAACATCTGCGCATCTAGTGACAAGGAATCGAAACTCCAGAACATTCTGCTTAATATGGTGCTAAAATTGGGTCAGTGCTGCCAACAATAGGAATAAAACATAAACATCTGCGCATCTAGTGACAAGGAATCGAAACTCCAGAACATTCTGCTTAATTTGGTGCTAAAATTTGGGTCAGTGCTGCCAACAATAGGAATAAAACATAAACATCTGCGCATCTAGTGACAAGGAATCGAAACTCCAGAACATTCTGCTTAATTTGGTGCTGAAATTGGGTCAGTGCTGCCAACAACAGGAATAAAACATAAACATCTGCGCATCTAGTGACAAGGAATCGAAACTCCAGAACATTCTGCTTAATTTGGTGCTAAAATTTGGTCAGTGCTGCCAAGAATAGGAATAAAACATAAACATCTGCGCATCTAGTGACAAGGAATCGAAACTCCAGAACATTCTGCTTAATTTGGTGCTAAAATTGGTCAGTACTGCCAACAATAGGAATAAAACATAAACATCTGCGCATCTAGTGACAAGGAATCGAAACTCCAGAACATTCTGCTTAATTTGGTGCTAAAATTGGGTAAAACATAAACAGTGGAATCGAAACTGCCAAGTGACAAGAATAGGAATAGGAATAAAACATAAAATTTGGTGCTAAAATTTGGTCAGTGCATCTAAACATCTGCATCTAGTGACAAGGAATCGAAACTCCAGAACATTCTGCTTAATTTGGGTTCAGCTAAAATTGGTGACAAGGAATCGAAACTCCAGAACATTCTGCTTAATTTGGTGCTAAAATTGGGTGAGTGCTGCAACAATAGGAATAAAACATAAACATCTGCGCAACTAGTGACGAGGAATTGAAACTCCAGAAGATTCTGCTTAATTTGGTGCTAAAATTGGGTGAGTGCTGCCAACAATAGGAATAAAACATAAACATCTGCGCATCTAGTGACAAGGAATCGAAACTCCAGAACATTCTGCTTAATTTGGTGCAATAAAACATAAACATCCGCGCATCTAGTGACAAGGAATCGAAACTGAACATTCAAATTTGGTGCAATTGGGTGAGGAATAAAAATAAAACATAAACATCTGCGCATCTAGTGACAAGGAATCGAAACTCCAGAACATTCTGCTTCATTTCGTGCTAAAATTGAGTCAGTGCTGCCAACAGTAGGAATAAAACATAAACATCTGCGCATCTAGTGACAAGGAATCGAAACTCCAGAACATTCTGCTTAATTTGGTGCTGAAATTGGGTCAGTGCTGCCAACATCTGCGCATCTAGTGACAAGGAATCGAAACTCCAGAACATTCTGCTTAATTTGGTGCTAAAATTTGGTCAGTGCTGCCAAGAATAGGAATAAAACATAGACATCTGCGCATCTAGTAACAAGGAATCGAAACTCCAGAACATTCTGCTTAATTTGGTGCTAAAATTGTGACAGTGCTGCCAACAATAGGAATAAAACATAAACATCTGCGCATCTAGTGAGAAGGAATCGAAACTCCAGAACATTCTGCTTAATTTGGTGCTAAAATTTGGTCAGTGCTGCCAACAATAGGAATAAAACATAAACATCTGCGCATCTAGTGACAAGGAATCGAAACTCCAGAACATTCTGCTTAATTTGGTGCTAAAATTGGTTCAGTACTGCCAACAATAGGAATAAAACATAAACATCTGCGAATCTAGTGACAAGGAATCGAAACTCCAGAACATTCTGCTTAATTTGGTGCTAAAATTGAGTCAGTGCTGTCAACAATAGGAATAAAACATAAACATCTGCGCATCTAGTGCTGCCAACAATAGGAATAAAACATAAACATCTGCGCATCTAGTGACAAGGAATCGAAACTCCAGAACATTCTGCTTAATTTGGTGCTAAAATTGGTTCAGTACTGCCAACAATAGGAATAAAACATAAACATCTGCGAATCTAGTGACAAGGAATCGAAACTCCAGAACATTCTGCTTAATTTGGTGCTAAAATTGGGTGAGTGCTGCCAACAATAGGAATAAAACATAAACATCTGCGAATCTAGTGACAAGGAATCGAAACTCCAGAACATTCTGCTTAATTTGGTGCTAAAATTGGGTCATTGAATGAATTTCCAACGGAATAATTAAAGAAAGAAATGTGTCAGTTCTATATAAATCACACTGTAGTTTCATGATTTTACATATTTTGGTACATATTCAGCTTATTTTTCTTACATAAATATGTACATATTTCACACCTTGATATTACATAAAAATCCGGTCCCTACCGATCAGAAACGTGCTTGAAGTCCTTTAACCCGTTCTTCCATCCACGTGTTTCATGATACGTATGTAGGAACCCGAGCTGTTTTCTTCAGCAACGAAGACATCATATTTCACATAAAACGTTAAATCCCATTTAATGCTCTCCGCAGTAAAGAAATTAAACCAGGCAAGCCCGTAACAGAACATCGAGACGGGCCGTGACCTTTGCAAGGAGACCGAAGGGTCGCATAAGCACAGGGGCTTATCAGATCCCTGAATATGTCCCGCCATTATCAGTTTCCAAATGACTGACTCGTGCTATACAAAGTAATGGAGTGCTGTATTCGAGGCGGTTATGTGCATTATTAATTACAATTGAACCTTAACGTGAACACTGGCTACAGAATGTCAACTGTATACAAAACCGTGCTCAAATTAAAACTGACATAAGAAGATCGCTGTCAAATTAATTTTGTGTGCATTAATCTAGCGTCAGCTTCTCTGTGTTTCCATAGCACAATAAAATGTTGACTCGTTGCTAGGTTACGAAAGCATACTACTCTTTTTCCACATGTATTTCAGAACTGATCAGTTTAATTTCAGAAAGCGTGATTTGTATTTCACATTACTTACTTACAAACTTACAAGCGGCTTTTAAGGAACCCGAAGGTTCATTGCCGCCCTCACATAAGCCCGCCAGCGGTCCCCATCCTATGCAAGATTAATCCAGTCTCTATCATCATACCACACCTCCCTCAAATCCATTTTAATATTATCCTCCCATCTACGTCTCGGCATCCCTAAAGGTCTTTTTCCCTCCGGCCTCCCAACTAACACTCTATATGCATTTCTGGATTCGCCCATACGTGCTACATGCCCTGCTCATCTCAAACGTCTGGATTTAATGTTCCTAATTATGTCAGGTGAAGAATACAATGCGTGCAGTTCTGTGTTGTGTAACTTTCTCCATTCTCCTATAACTTCATCCCTTTTAGCCCCAAATATTTTCCTAAGCACCTTATTCTCAAACACCCTTAATCTCTGTTCCTCTCTCAAAGTAAGAGCCCAAGTTTCACAACCATACAGAACAACCGGTAATATAACTGTTTTATAAATTGTTAGATTTTTTGACAGCAGACTGCATAACAAAACCTTCTCAACCGAATAATAACAGGCATTTCCCATATTTATTCTGCGTTTAATTTCCTCCCGAGTGTCATTTATATTTGTTACTGTTGCTCCAAGAAATTAAAATTTTTCCACCTCTTCGAAGGATAAATCTCCAATTTTTATATTTCCATTTCGTACAATATTCTGGTCACGAGACATAATCATTGGCCTATACTTTGTCTTCTCGGGATTTACTTCCAAACCTATCGCTTTACTTGCTTGAAGTAAAATTTCCGTGTTTTCCCTATTTCACATTAATCGACTTAATTTCAGAAAGCGTCATTTTTATTTCAGATTAATGAATTTTTTTCAGAAATTGCCATTTATTTTTCAGAAATAGTACACTGCATTTCAGAAAACATCATTTGTATTCACAGAAAACAGTATTTGTATTTCAGAAAGTGTCATTTGTATTTCAGAAAAAGTGAATTGCATTTCTAAAGTATGAACCCACAATTTGCTACTTTAAGATCTGATTTTTTAGTTGGTTATTTAAGGACGCTGTATCAACTACTAGGTTATTTAGCGTCAATGGGATTGGTGATAGAGAGATGGTATTTGGCATGATGAGGCCGACGATTCACCATAGATTACCTAACATTCGCCTTATGTTTGGGGAAAACTCGAAAAAATCCAACCAGGTAATCAGCTCTAGCGGGAATCGAACCCACAACCGAGCGCGACTTCAAACTGGGAGGCAAGCGCCTCAGTCGACTGAGCTACACCGGAATCGGTTGTTAAAGGTCTGTTCATTGTAAAAAAATTTCACTCTAGTTCTTCATTGATCATTTATTTATTTGTATGGTAAATAAATGTATACTTACTTACTGGCTTTTAAGGAACCCGGAGGTTCATTGCCGCCCTCACGTAAGCCCTCCATCGGTCCCTATCCTGTGCAAGATTAATCCAGTCTCTATCATCATATCCCACCTCCCTCAAATCCATTTTAATATTATCCTCCCATCTACGTCTCGGCCTCCCCAAAGGTCTTTTTTCCCCTCCGGCCTCCCAACTAACACTCTATATGCATTTCTGGACTGAAGTACGCAATTATAGTGAACAGTTCAATTCACAGTTATTTGTGACTTTTTTCTTGTATAGTACATTGTTTGTTATACTCGACCCCAAACATTTGCTTTTCGGGTGTGTCTCAATACTAATTTATTAATACAGTAATTTGCATACGGCTTATTGTATAATTTTGTGTATTGAATTATTTATGTTACTGTATTTTTTAAATTATTCCTGTATTATGTTAACTTCTATTATATGTTTGTATTTATATTTAGTACTTGTATTATAATAGTACATTATGGAACGAGCCTATAATGAAGGTAATTAAGAATCGAGTATGGATATTTATGAAACGAGCGCAAGCGAGTTTCATAATTTTCATACGAGCTTCTTAATTACCATTATAGGCGAGTTTCATACGACTTTTTATGCTCGACCATATTTCTAACTTGAAATTACCGGTATTCAGATGTATACATTTTATTTGTATCTGACAAGATCGGAAGTGACCTTGTTCTAGGTCGTGAATTGTGAGATGTGCGCAGACGCGAAAGTATTGATTTTTTCCGAGGAACAATAATGTCATTGATCTTGATGTAATCCCGTTAAACTTGATAATATTATAATATTATAACCTTGATTATTGAATTCGACATTGAAAAACGAGATGACAAATTGAATTTATTTGAATATTATTTACAATTAACGCTAATTATTATAGTAACAGAACATAACCTTCTGCGACAGTACTGGATTTCCAGCCTCCGTGACTTTTCGCTAATTCTCTTTCGATTGCATATCCGAGAATAATCGATACTTGCGGTTTTATAACGGTACAAAGCTGACTTGTCATTGGCTGAACATATGTAAGCTGAGTTATCATTGGCTGAAGACCTGTACTTTAATGAGTAGGTGTACTTTAATGACATGCATTAAAGGACTGCTACCGGGTGTATAATTGGTACATTTCGGCATGGTCGAGCATAAATAAATATATAATTCTATTAAATAAATAAATAAATAAATAAATAAATAAATACATAAATAAATAAATAAATAAAATGGATGGATGAATGAATAAATAAATAAATAATAAATAAATAAATAAATAAATAAATAAATAAATAAATAAATAAATAAATAAATAAATAAATAAATAAATAAATAAATAAATAAATAAATAAATAAATAAATAAATAAATAAATAAATAAATAAATGGGTAAGTAAACAGACACTTACTTACTGGCTTTTAAGGAACCCGGAGGTTCATTGCCGCCCTCACATAAGCCTGCCATCGGTCCCTATCCTGAGCAAGATTAATTCAGTCACTACCATCATATCCCACCTCTCTCAAATCCATTTTAATATTATCCTCCCATCTACGTCAAGTAAACAGATACATTAATAAATAAACAAATACATAGGAAAATAATTTGATAGAAAAATAAATAAGGAAATAAATAAATACATAAATAATTAAGTAGAAAAAAGAAAATGAAGGAATACATAAATAATTTCACTAATAAATAGGTAAATAAATAAATTAGTGAATAAATAAATAAACAAATAAATAAAAGGATGAATAAATAAGGATATGAATAAATATATAAGGAAATAAGTAAGTATAAAAGGAAATAAATAAATACATAAATAAATAAGTTAAAAACAAAATGAATGAATGAATAATTAAGTAAAGAATTTAGTGAAAAATAGAAAGTATGAATACATAAATAAGTACATAAATACATAAGTAAATAAATAAATCGGTGAATAAATAAATAGGTAAATAAATCAGTGAATAAATAAATAAATGGAAAATGAATAAATAAGGACATGAGTAAATAAATAAGGAAACAAATATGTAAAGAAGAAAATGATGATTAAATGAGTAAATAAGTAAATAAATAAATCGGCGAATAAATAAATTAATTAATAAACACATAAGGAAATGAGTAAATAAAGGAGAAAATGAATGAATGGATAAATAAATATAAATAACGAAGTAAATAAGTAATAAATAAGGAAATAAATATATGGATCGCGTGGTAGCCTAGCGGTTAATGCGCTACGCCTCAAAGTCGTAGGATCGCATGTTCGATTCAATGATTTTCGCCGTTAATGCTTCTGGCCGTAGGATGGCCTTGGGATTTACTTTTCCTCCAACAGAAATGAGAGCAAGGAATATTTCCTTGGGGTGTAAAAACGTAAAGTGAAGTTACAAAATACCGAATAATATATAATTCAATTCTAAGTTTTACAACATTCCCATTCTGTATGTCTAGAATAAGAAGTAATACTATCCATAAACTAACACGAAAATGATGTTGATTTTCTTGAAATGCATAATTTATATTTCAACATAGAACCATTGTCCAAATATTTTAGTTGTCAGAGAAATAGTGAGGTACGACGTCTCATGATACGAAAGTGAAGGGCGTAATTTTACTTTCAGATTTTCTTACGGTTAATTTTCTGTGAGGGATACAAAACGATAAACTCTCAGCTCGTGGTGGCTTGCATTTCCTGGGTTAATTCCGAGCTCAATTACCCCCGGAATATCATTTGAATTTCTTAGTACTGCTCCTTGTTGTAAGCTATGTATCACAAGGGCCCCATAAAATCAGGCGCAAGTCTGTTTCAGGACATGAACAAGTTGAAAGTGTTCTGATGGAGTTCAAGTTTTGTTACTGACGTTTCAGTTAAATTCCCAAGTTATTAATTTCTTCTCTTTCGACTTTAAAGGCGTAAGGCGCCTTCACAAAAATCCATATTTGAAATTCTTTTCTCTGTCTAACATTAGACGAAGTCCCATCCGATATCTGAGTAGTTGAACGCGGTCTAATTTTACGATCATGTAAAGGAAGATGAATCTTTCTCAAGATTCTGCTATTTTCAATGTACAGTCTTAGAAAAAATTTTTGTCGCACAGTCCCAGAAAGGAGATAGTGCGCATGATCAGACATACAACGAAACAAAACTAATTTTACGTAAAGATTAATTTTTGATCCTACAGAATATAATGTTATGGTAATAATGGTTCGCCTTGCAGTGCATAATACCGTGGAATCTCGGCCACCAAGTCACTCAATTGAGTGCGCTCCTTGTATAATGGCAGTTGACCTAATATATATGTCGAACTTGGAGTCAGGCCACAAAGGGAAAAACAATAGAGGAGAGGGATCGGGTGCTGTGGATTGGACTTCGGCGTAGCTCAGTGGTTTGATCCCCGACTCCGGAGCGAATTTTTTTCCTCTAATAACTAAAACTAATTTTATTACCTCAACTAGTCCTTCTCTTGTGAACAAGGTCGCTCATCCTCTGATCATGTGCACGGCCTCCTTTCTGAGACTTTTAAAGTATCTGTGTGAAAAACTCTTTTCTAAGACTGTACATTTCATCTCAATTTAATTTCGATTAATAAAAAATTGACAGCAGATTTGAGGAAATCCAAATCATTGTGTGAAATATTTATACCGAAATTCATTCACTCATTCATTCATTCATTCATTCATTCATTCATTCGTTCGTTCGTTCGTTCGTTCGTTCGTTCGTTCGTTCGTTTGTTCGTTCATTCATTCGTAGTTTTCTGCGCAATGATAGGTCTTTCACTGCAAACCCAGCATTCTCCAATCTTTCTTATTTTTAGCCTTGTTGTTATTCTCACCATACGGTCCATATAGTCTATTAATGAATTTATCATCTGATTTCTTATGTCCTGAACTTTTCTCCCGTTCACCATTTTTTCCAGTGCATTCTTCAGGAGGCATTTTTTTTCTCTGTCAGTGATTCAACTAATTTCTTTTTCTCTTCCTGATCAGTTTCAGCATTATTTTTCTTCACCAACTCTTTCCAACACAGCTTCATTTCTTATTCTGTCTGTGCATTTCACACTCTCCATTCAGGTCACCGGCGTGGCTCAGTCGGTTAAGGCGCTTGTCTGCCGGTCTGAAGTTGCGTTCAGGCGCGGGTTCGATCCCCGCTTGGGCTGATTACCTGGTTGGGTTTTTTCTGAGGTTTTCCCAACCGTAATGTGAATCCTTGGCCTCATCTCGCTATCACCAATCTCATCGACGCTAAATAATCTAGTAGTTGATACAGCGTCGATAAATAACCAATTAAAATTTAAAAAAAATCTATCCATTCTTCTCCATATTCACATTTCAAATCCTTCTAGTCACTTATCTTCACTTCGTCGAAATGTCCATGTTTCTGTCCCATACAATGCCACACTTCACACAAAGCACTCCACTAGTCTCTTCCTTAGTTCTTTTTCTAGATGTTCGCAGAAGATGCTCCTTTTTCTATGAAAAGTTTCCTTTGCCGTTGCTATCCTCCTTTTCACTTTGCATTGCCTTGTTACATTTGGAGAGGTAATCGTTTTTATCATTAGTATGACTTCTTTGAAAATGGGAACCAAATTTATCGCGGACTGATAGAAACTGAGTGATAATATTGTTTAATATCAGTAAATTATATTTTATCTTATCTGAAATCGTGGGGAAAAAGGGATTTTTTGTTAGCGTTGATAATAATAATAATAATAATAATAATAATAATAATAATAATAATAATAATAATAACAATAATAATACAGGGTGTTTAAAAAATACGGGGTATAATTTCAGGTATGTATTTTCCACATGTAGACAATCAAAATAGTTCATTACAACATGTGTCCGGAAATGCTTCATTTCCGAGTTATGGCCTTCACAACATTGAAATTCACCGGAATGTTTTAGTTTCCGCAGGTCGTTGTCATTACAGAAGATGTTCAAAATGTCCACCTCCTGCTTGAATACAGACCTCACATCGATGTCTCATTGACCTGCGAACACGATCCCAAACTCCAGGAGTATTGCGTATGCCCTCAGAACATGCCACAATTCCATTCCGAAGGTATTCCAACAGTCTACAGACAGTCGTATGAGGAACATTGACTTGCAACGCTACCCTTCGTGTGCTGATAGGAGTCATGTTCAGAGCCTCCAGAATCTCCTCCTGTACTTCTGGAGTTGTAGATCTTGGTCGTCCCCTTCCCAAACCGGGAGAGTTAAATTTTCCATACTCGCACAGACGGTAATGAAGACGTACAAATGTCTTCCGATCTGGACATTGTCGCTGTGGGTACCTCTCCTGGTACAAACGACGAGCCAGCGCAGCATTGCCGTCCGCCTTACCGTACATGAAGTGTATCTCTGCCAGCTCTTGATTTGAATGCATGTCGCACAGTCTAACGCCTACACAACACTGAATGTAACCTTCGCCTCGGAATGAACTGTCAGAGTGCCCTCTTAATGTCTCCTTTGACGGCAACGACCTGCGGAAAGAAAAACGTTCCGGTGAATTTCAATGTTGTGAAGGCCATAACTCGGAAATAAAGCATTTCCGGACACATGTTGTAATGAACTATTGATTGTCTACATGCGGGAAATACATACCTGAAATTATGCCCCGTATTTTTTAAACATCCTGTATAGTTTTATTCAGTTAGTGAAAAGAAATTCACTTATGAAGTACTGTTTCATTGTAAACATACAAATTAACACAAAAAGCGGTTTATTAATTCCCTTGGTCATAGAAATGTGTAACAGTAGTAATTCATTTGTTTCTTATGCGATTGTTATTTTACTTTCTGCGTTTATACGCCATTGTTCGACCACCAGAATTTTCTTATATGCATACCCGAGTAAATGAATGAATTAGTAATTTAATTAATCTGTGGTTAATGGAAAGAGTGAATTAAATTATCATAAAAGGCAATATGTTACTAAATAGATGGAATTACGTAATTTTACTGATAGTTGGACGCTTCATTCCTTTTGGATTTAATCCAGCGTCGAGGAAGTCTTTTTTTTTATTTAAATTGATTGTCTTGATCTGGCCGTGTGGATTGTTCAGGAGGTCAAGGCTGCACTGCATACGTGGTGGCGTCAGGAAGCTCACAGGCCAAGAAGCTGGGGGATTACACGAAAAAATGAGATCGCCTCTTTCTTTGCTTTTCTTTTGTTGATTGGAGTAAACTATAAATCGCCCTATCTTATTGAAAGCCCACGCTACACCGTAGTTTCTTCGAAATCCCAGTGAATCACTGCACACTGCAAATAAATAACTTTCCAAATGCTTGCTTCTTTTCACTATTATTCACTGTGATTCATTTAAAAATGCATAGATGTGTATATTTTTGTTAATCAATAAATTATACTTATGTAACATAGAAACTATTAAGGGGAGACTCCATTGAAAATCGTGCAAATTTTTTATAACATTTTTGTGGGCTTTATCACTTGTTTAGAATATATATTTTCATACCCCTAATGGATTTAGTTCAATTCTGATTATAAATATGTTAATTTGTTCTTACATTAAGGCTGTAAGGAGGCTGAAATTCTGAAAATGTTATTGTTTATAAAATTCATGAAACAAAATATTAATGAAATAAACTAACAGCATTTTTTTAATAAATGCATAGAAACATGCAGCTATCTCATAAATATTTGCAGTAAAAATTTCATTCAGATTGATTAATATTTGGCATAAAAGTGTTGGCGTTGAGTCAAGAAAAATAAGCCTATGGAAAAATGGATTTGATAGTACGAGTAAAATTAATATTATGTAACACATACCGGTATCTATTAAAATTCTTCTCAGCTACATTCACCTAGTAACTACAGGGAGCCAACTTTAGAACAAAAAGTTACTAGATTTGTTATCAGAGTAAAAAAAATCCTAGTTTAAAATAATTTTGACAGCTCTTTAAATATTTTTACGATTTAAAAAAATTACTAACTTTTTTTTTTTTTTTTTTTTTCAAAATTCAGTTCACTGTGCAGTGATGAAGCGTTTCCCACCTAACTAAAAAATTATCCAACATTCTGTGATGTAATTGTTTGTGTGTATTTATACATGTTATATGATGCAAGATAAATTCTCTACTTTTGATAGATTATCTGATAAAAATAAATTCATTTAAAAAAATGGTCAAATATCAGTATTTTTTCTAACAAAAAATAAAAAAAAATTATTAAGGAATTTAGTTGAAATATTGTAAACATGAGTTTCAGCAATAAAATAAAAGAGAGAGAACATGAGAAAGTTAACAAGTTTATGAGTTATGAGGGAAACGCTTCATCACTGCACAGTGAACTGCCACCATTTTGAATTTGCAAAAGAGAAAAATATGTAAATAATTTTTTTAATCGTAAAAATATATTTTCATATAGCAGAAGGACATTGTTTTACACATACCAATTTTCATTTTATACAAGATACAGTAATGGAGGAAAAGATGTTGTATATTTCTAAAAAATTTACTGCTGTAAGCTTACCTAACCCCTTAAGTTGATAAATAATAGTTGGATGAAATAGAAGTACTTATAAGTTAGATTTACTTTTGCTTATAGTAGGCGTTATTATAGCATAGTTTTTATTTATAGTCCTAGGTTTATTGTATCTATTTATTTGTTTATTTATTTATATTTAATATTAAATTTACGTAGTTAGAATTTATAAAACAGTTATATTACCGGTTCTTCTGTATGGTTGTGAAACTTGGACTCTCACTCTGAGAGATGAACATAGGTTAAGGGTGTTTGAGAATAAGGTGCTTAGGAAAATATTTGGGGCTAAGCGGGATGAAGTTACAGGAGAATGGAGAAAGTTACACAACACAGAACTGCACGCATTGTATTCTTCACCTAACATAATTAGGAAATTAAAATCCAGACGTTTGAGATGGGCAGGGCATGTAGGACGTATGGGCGAATCCAGAAATGCATATAGAGTGTTAGTTGGGAGACTGGAGGGAAAAAGACCTTTAGGGAGGCCGAGACGTAGATGGGAGGATAATATTAAAATGGATTTGAGGGAGATGGGGTGTGATGATAGAGACTGGATTAATCTTGCACAGGATAGGGACCGATGGCGGGCTTATGTGAGGGCGGTAATGAACCTTCGGGTTCCTTAAAAGCCATTTGTAAGTAAGTAAGTAAGTATTAAATTTACGTTTATTTTATTTTTTATTGCATTAATTATTGTAATGTTATTATTGCATATTATAATTATACCACTGCCACCGGGTGTTTACCCAATTGTAATCTTAATAAATACGTAACATAACATAACGTAACATAACATAACATAACATAACATAACATAACATAACATAACATAACATAACATAACATATATAGCATGTACCATGTAATATGTAACGTAATCTTACAAACTCACAGTTAACATAACTTTTGCGAAGGTGTGAGCCCTATAAAAAGGCTGACTTTAACATCCAATGGAAAGTAATAATGCATCACATCGGGAAATTTTAATTTTTGTTTATTAATGTTGTTAATTTATAACGTTTTTCGATCACATGTGCATTCACTTCTGCTAAGTTAATGAACTTCAGCAACTTCGCATTTACGCTGCAAACAGAATCTCGTTTGTATTTCTAATAAATTTTCCATCATTGTTGTTTTGTTGTCTACACAGAACCTGCCGTGCCATGTGCACAAACTGATAGAACTTGAAATTTATTGTTATTGCGTGTTTATATTATAATCATACAGGGCGTTCGTAAAGTCTGCTTACTCAGTATGCAAGTGTATGCGTAGAATATTTCACATGAATATATTATAATATTGTCTATAAATTCTTTGTCATGTTGGCTGGAAGGCTTTGGTAGTTTCACATCTGCTGGAAATGCTCCCCTTTTGTTGTATGTATTAAATAAAGAAACATAGGAATTTTAACGCCCTTTCATGAATACTCCTCCTCCAAATTTGTGGTAATTTTAGGAGTATCATGACGTTAATGATTGTAAGTTTTGGTAATGCCAATTAAAAATTCTGATATCGCAACTACTTATGTGATAATTTCAAGGGAAAAATTGTTCCGGGGCCGGGTATCTATCCCGGGACCTTGCGTCTAGGGCGCGAATGCTCTATCGACTGAGCTACCCCAGGAACTGTACACAACAACGTCACAATTCTTTCCGGGATCGATACCCGACTCCGGAACAATTTTTCCCTCGCAATTATTCAAGCCTGCTTCACAGAGAGCTTCTACCTGAAAGCCAGATTTGCATACTTATGTGATATTTTTAATATACAGGCTTTAGTTCTTGTACCACCTTCAGGTTATCCAAGTAACTACAGTCGTTTCGTAGCTTTATGAAGTGACGCTACAACTTCCTGTGGAAAATGCCGTAATGATTTCCACGGAAACCTTGATAGTCGTTTTGTACATCCCAAAGAAAATATGGATGGCGTAATTCGGATCTCTGAATTCTCCATCTATCTTCTACGACTGGAATATCTAAGTATTTACTGTACTCTATCTTCACACATTCCTGGTAACATTTATAGCTGAAGTGTGCCTTGAGCAAGGAGATTCTCTGATCACGCAGAAGACTTAACTTTCATACAACAGTTATTTCAAAAGAACTCTAGGGGTTACTGTTGCGTCACGGAACATATGATTTGTTGCTTACTGTTATAAAATAGTTGCCACATGTTTCAGTATAAGGCACAGATTCTAGCATATATACTGTTCATCAGAAATCCTATTAAATATTTATATCTTTTTTCCAGGAATGATCTAGGAAAACTTATCAGAAATGTGATTGGATTCCATTTCCAACTTTATTTAAATTATTTTCCATTGTCATTGATATTTTATTTAATAATAACATAATAATAATAATAATAATAATAATAATAATAATAATAATAATAATAATAATAATCATAATAATAATAATAATAATAATAATATTTGTAATAATTACTATCACAACGTTCATATATTAAATTTATCCAAATAATTTATGTAACCAGTGTATAATCTTGGTAATTATGGCACGGGTGAATGTTTGCGAACGCACTAATTTTACACGAGTGTTTATAATGTAGATTATACCCGTGTTACATACAACATTTTATGCTATTCTAGCATTAAAATATGTATAAAAAATCTATTATAAATTTACAAAATGTACCACATTGTAGAGGCTGAGTAGGCCTACTGGATATGACGTAATATATCACATGGTTGCTAAGTAACCGTTTGTAAGACAATGTTATTTTGTTTTTTCTTTTTAAGATTTTTCTTACAGGTACATTGTATAAAATTGTATTGCGAAGGCTGTGATGACGTCATGGATTAGTAGTTGCTAGGCAACCTTTTCTGACACCAGTGCCTGTCAGAATTAGGCCAATTGTGAACGATTTATAGCGTCGTAACAAGCTAGAATTGTAGCAAAATTAATATAAATTCAAATAAGTTGCCCACTGAGGTACAATTTCGCTAAGAATTCTGGACGAGCACTTATTTCGTAATCTTGTGAGGTGATTCTTACTTCGCGGCTCCGAACGAACGAGTTTTGTTCGTTATAGGCCTACGGGATTTCAACTGCTAGAATAATGAATGGTATGTTACGATACAAGATTGGAAAGTGCTTTTCACAAAATCGAGGAAAAGTTTGAAAAACGAGTATTTCATTTTTCGAGATTTTGTAATGCACTTCACAAAAATATGTATTGTACAACTTTTTTTTGCACGATCATATTTTTAAAATTGCAAAAGCAATATATTTTGCATTGAAAATTTAGAGCGATATTATTTCAAAGCCTTCTCAAAACTGCACTGTAATGGTAACTAAGTAACAATAACTGCACTGTAATGGGCCTATTTCAGTATAGTTTTATGTTATGAAAAATGGTTTCCATAGCAACAAGTTTCTGTTTGGGAATTGTAACTTTCAAGGCCTAACAACAATAGCTATAAATAAATTACTACAAAAAAACACGATCGTGCAAAAAAAAAAGTGTTTCATGTAGGAAACCATGAAGAAACGAAGGAAAGGATTAAAGACGTATACGAAACAAATGAAGAAGTAAACGAAGCTAACAGTTAAAGATATGAACGAAACGAACAATGGAAGAATTAAACGAAGCAAAGGTGTTAATGAACATGATATTGTAACGTTAATATTTTCATTAACTCTGATGTGTGGGCATCTTAATAGTTGTTTTATTTTTTTTAATACCCAATTAAAAAAATAAAACAACTATTAACTATTTTACGACGCTGTATCAACATACAGGTTATTTAGCGTCTGAATGAAATGTAGGTGATAATGCCGGTGAAATGAGTTCGTGGTCCAGCGCCGAAAGTTACCCAGCATTTGCTCGTTTTGGGTTGAGGGAAAAACCCGGAAAAAACCTCAACCAGGTAACTTGCCCCGACCGGGATTCGAACTCGGGGCACCTGATTTCGCGGCCAGACGCGCTGACCGTTACTCCACAGGTGTGGACAGCTTAATAGAATAAAATATACTAATCAATGAGTTCCTTGCATCGCTCTTACTACTAGGACTGTTTAGTATCCTAGCAACCATGTGTGTGTTGCCTCGGATTGTGCATTGGTTTATATCTTCAGGATTTGTGCAGTTTAACGCCAAAACGCGGTGTGAACTCAGGATTCCACTGCGGACGGTGTTGTCGTGTGAGGTGGTTGTTAGAAGTTGGCCCCCATGAATCATGTAAATCTCTGCAGCCCCCTCGCCCCAACTCTGCTCCTTCTCTTGACAGAACTTCATACTCTCGCGTGTCTCTCCGCTTTTTAAACACACTTTCTTGTAAAATTCTCATTTTTTCTGCCTCTTTATTTATACCTTTCCTTTTATATTTATTCATTTTTTTCCTGTTTCCATTCAAACTTTTTCTTCTTTTATATTCCTTTTCGTTTTCCATATATCGCACCCTCGGTGTTTTAGCGTATCAACACAAAAGTGCTAGTTTAGAAAAGAGTGACTTTTAAGTTTCAGATCATTAATTATATACATTTTAGGTTACCTGTTACCTCTTATGTAGGCCTGCTTTAGAATATCAACATAAAAGTGCTAGTTTAGGGAAAAATGACTTTTGTGACAAGGAAATATGAATAATTGATTAAATGGCGACCTTACTCGTGTTAATTATGTAAGCATGTGTGGCTTACAGCTGTTTCGGTGTTACTTGACACCATCCTCAGAGCCTACTAGATCTCGGCGCTATCTCAACTTCGCTGCCTGTTGTGTGGGTGCGTTCGTGTGTTGAAGAGTTGTGTCAAATAATGTGTATGTTCTGAAATTGATCTGTGTGTTAAGAATTTGATCAGGGTGTGTTTTAGTGTGTCTGTATATTTCATATTGTTCTAGTGTGTTGAGTTTTTGGTTTTTGGGTTGTATGTGTAGGATTTCCATGTCTGTATTTATGTTATTGTATGTGTGGTTAGCATTGGTTATGTGTTCGGCATATGTAGATGTATTGTGTCCTCTGGTTATTGCTTTAATGTGTTCTTTATATCGAGTTTGGAACGATCTGCCTGTCTGTCCAATGTAGACATCTGTATAAAGACATCTCAACACACAAACAACACAAACAAATTGATTAAATGGCGATCTTACTCGTGTTAATTATGTAAGCATGTGTGGCTTACAGCTGTTTCGGTGTTACTTGACACCATCCTCAGAGCCTACTAGATCTCAGCGCTATCTCAACTTCGGTGCCTGTTGTGTGGGTGCGTTCGTGTGTTGAAGAGTTGTGTCAAATAGTGTGTGTGTTCTGAAATTGATCTGTGTTGAGAATTTGATCAGGGTGTGTTTTAGTGTGTCTGTATATTGCATATTGTTCTAGTGTGTTGAGTTTTTTGTTTTTGGGTTGTATGTGTAGGATTTCCATGTCTGTATTTATGTTATTGTATGTGTGGTTAGCATTAGTTATGTGTTCGGCATATGTAGATGTATTGTGTCCTCTGGTTATTGCTGTAATATGTTCTTTGTATCGAGTTTGGAATGATCTGCCTGTCTGTCCAATGTAGACATCTGTACAAAGACATCTCAACACACAAACAACATAAATAGATAAATACAACCACACAGGCGTATACAAACTCACCTGCAATAGTTGCGACAGTTTCTACATTGGACAGACAGGCAGATCATTCCAAACTCGATACAAAGAACACATTAAAGCAATAACCAGAGGACACAATACATCTACATGCGCCGAACACATAACTAATGCTAACCACACATACAATAACATAAATACAGACATGGAAATCCTACACATACAACTCAAAAACCAAAAACTCAACACACTAGAACAATACGAAATATACAGACACACTAAAACACACCCTGATCAAATTCTCAACACACGGATCAATTTCAGAACACACACACTATTTGACACAAGTCTTCATCACACGAACGCACCCACACAACAGGTAGCGAAGTTGAGATAGCGCCGAGATTTAGTAGGCTCTGAGGATAGTGTCAAATAACACCGAAACAGCTGTAAGCCACACATGCTTACATAATTAACACGAGTAAGATCGCCATTTAATCAATGATTTATATTGAAGTGTTAAAAGTAGGGTACGAAAGATTCAACATGGAGTGAAATATGTTTCATTTTTGTGGCACCCATTTTCTTTTTTTCATATGATCATTTCCTTTTTTTGCGTTAATTTCGCTTTTTGTTTATCATATCCCCTACATACTAGGACATCCGAAAAGTAGTGGCAACTGTTTCACACTAAATTTATTTAGGTTACTTTTGACATTACACACTTCAAATATACTCCCTGCCATTTCAACATTACATTACCAAATTCTCGAAAGACGTCGGACTCCATCTGCAGCAGCATTTCTGGATATCTCTCTCACTGCAATCTAAAGCTTCTCGGATGTCAACTCTTGATTGAAAGCGAATACCTCGCTTCCACCCAACTTGCAATAGTTCAGTATGGTAGGACTTTTCTACCACAGGCTTCTTGTAATGCCCTAAAGCACTGAGTTGCATGTTTTTCTCTTGTAACTTGGATTTTATGAAGTACTTTGTATCTTCGGGGCTGTATTGTTTAATACAAATCAGAAACAGTCACTGTATTTATAAAATATGGTTACTTCGAGACTTTCAAAGTTGCTCTGTTACGTAGTACAAGATTTCAATGAACACCGCAACGAGCACTGATTTACAGCAGTGTTGCCATTACTTATCGAATCCCCTAGTATTTCTCTTTTCTTCTCACTCTTGTTCTCTCTTTTTTAGTCACCCCTGTATCTATTTTATTGCTGATCTATCTTCCTGTCCCTTGTTCATTATTTACACCACTATATGTCTGTTAACTTTACTTCTCTCTCTTGCCACCCTATCCTGACGCTTGTCTCTCATAAACCTTCATTCTTAGATTCCTTCATTTTTTATCCCTTCGCTGTGTATTCCTTCATGTGCTACTTTTCGTACAAACATTTTGTGCTTAAGCGTTTCGTCACTCCACCCATCTCTCTGTGTTCTCTTCTTTATTTCCCTCGTAAACACATTTTTTTTATTTATTCAACCATTTTCCTCTCCATATTTATTTTCCAGTTTTGATTCTTATTCCTCATACAGCGTGCTCATAATTTATATGTGTATAAGATTCATCTACAATACGCGCAAATTTGATCATATAACACCATTCGTCGAACTTCTATCATGAGTTCGCATGAAGGAACGAAGAATCATGCATTCGCTGACACTCTTCAAGGAACGACCACTCATAAATTGAGGGAAAGAAGACAGAGGACGGACGCTGGAAAGTTTTCTTTTCACAATCGTACTATCAGGGACTGGAATGCTTTACCTGCAGACTTACTAAAGGCTTTACCAATAACCAAAAATGTATTTAAAAATAGGCTTAAGGACTTTGCTAATAGACGGTAGTGTATTATACACACTATTTAAAGGGTGTAATTGATATTTTGTTATTGAAGTGTTGTATCAGTGAAGAAGTGTGTTGTGTCAGTGAAGAGTGAAGTGTGATTGTGTCAGTGAAGTTTGCTATGTAAGTGAAGTGTGTTGTGTCAGTGAAGAGTGAAGTGTATTGTGTCAGTAAAATTTGCTGTCTAAGTGAAGTGTGTTTGTGTCAGTGAAGTTTGCTGTGTAAGTGAAGTGTGTTTGTGTCAGTGAAGTTTGCTGTGTAAGTGAAGTGTGTTTGTGTCAGTGAAGTTTGCTGTGTAAGTGAAGTGTGATTGTGTCAGTGAAGAGTGAAGTGTATTGTGTCAGTAAAGTTTGCTGTATTAGTGAAGTGTGATTGTGTCAGTGAAGTTTGCTGTGTAAGTGAAGTGTGATTGTGTCAGTGAAGTTTGCTGTGTAACTGAAGTGTGATTGTGTCAGTGAAGTTTGCTGTGTAAGTGAAGTGTGTTGTGTCAGTGAAGAGTGAAGTGTATTGTGTCAGTAAAGTTTGCTGTGTAAGTGAAGTGTGATTGTGTCAGTAAAGTTTGCTGTGTAAGTGAAGTGTGATTGTGTCAGTGAAGTTTGCTGTGTAAGTGAAGTGTGTTGTACCAGTGAAGAAGTGTGTTGTGTCAGTGAAGAGTGAAGTGTGTTGTGTCAGTAAAGTTTGCTGTGTAAGTGAAGGGTGTTTGTGTCAGTGAAGCTTTATAGTTTATAGTGGCAGTGCAAAGTATTTGAACAGTGAAATGTTTTTGAAGCGTTAGTGAAATCAGAATAGTATCAGTGAGATGTGTCGTAGTTCCAGTGTAGTGAGTGAGTTCTCAGCGAAATGAGTGTAGTGCTGAAAGGTACTTGTGCAGATATGAACATATCATACTCGTGGGTTTTAGTTCGAACTTAGAGTTAAGATACAAATTAGATTTACTTTAAATGTTATTTTAAGTGATCGTGCTTCATTTAATTTAGGATTCTCTCTATTGTTGTTATTATTATTATTATTATTATTATTATTATTATTATTATTCCTCATTTCTATCAAATACTTTAAATTCAGAAAACAGCAGTTCTGAGGGATAATAAAGAGGCTTATTAAGTAACCTAGTAGTTGATACAGCATAGTTAAATAACCAACTAAAAATGCTGTACTTTGCAGTTGCAGCCAAACAGCTTTTGAGGTGAAAAGATGGTTTATAGTTTTTTTGTGCGAGACCGTGCGTATTTGCTTGTTTTCCGCACAGAACCAATACGCAGTAAGGTGAAATACCACATTCAGTATTCCCAACGTAACACACATAACAATTTCCCTCTTCTTGCCGCTTAAGCGCGACATTCATTTTACTGCTTTAGGCTTTTAACATATTATTTTTAGAGACGTTTAACATAGTAATAATTATAAATTGGAAACTTACCACTGCAATTTCACCTAAATTGCAATGTTAATTATTGTTTTTAAATATTTGCAAAAATTAAGTAAACTCTACAACTCCACTAAAGTTACTGCATTCGTGATGCAAGTAACATTAAGGAAGCCGTGAAAAAATCAACAAGATTCCATATGCGGATGTTATTACTGCAATATGTTATATAAATAATATTGTCAGAATATTAAAATGAAAAATAAATCATTACATAACCTTACCGTTTGTTTTAAGTTCGCATTTATAGACTGGGGGAAAAAAGACAGACGTATATCACGGCCTGCTGGAGTATTGTAAACATAGAAAACATTTTATAGCAACAATGTTGAAGAAATATATTTTGGTGTTCCGAAGTTGCCGCCATTAAACAGAAACCAACATGGAGATTTCATTGCAACTAATTAGAAATTCGTCTTTCAGGTATGTAATAAACGATCTTCGCACAAAATAATGTACGATACACGAGCGGTATGTTTGTTTTCATGTTCTCGGAAATTAAAAAAGGTCAACTACGTTTCGCTTTTTCAATCTTTTCCTCGACCATGAAAACGTCAACATACCGCTCTTGTAACGCATATTACTATTATGTCCACATCTCTTAATATTTATATTCTTCCCGTTTTTACGTAGTTCTACTGTCTTTCACACGTATCCATGGTTACATAGTTTGAAGTATATTTTTCTTCTGCCAAAGGAATACCGGTATTTTCTTACTGTTGTACTATTCTCTCTCTTATTAATGACATCTTTTCCACATAATTATTGTTTTATTTATATTCGTCACGAGTCCCGATCTCCCTCCTGCTCTCCCGCTTCTGTTATTTCCGAACTGTTCACTATTTCCATCTCTAGACTTTCCCTCTTCATCCAAATTTCTCCTGCCCCACAAATATCGCCCTCATGCTAGCTGGCTGGGCTGCATGACATATGCCCATTACAGAGCAATCTGATAGCGTTGCAGAGTTGCCACGTTTGCACTCACCCTGTCCCCGATATACCAGCTCGCCTGCGCTAGCATAAATTTGGCAACGTTATCGCTCGCATTCATTTCATATTAATTCACTTGACCACAGATTCATCACTCAACGAAAACTTTACTTAAACAATGCTCAATCAAAAGATTATTATTTTATTGGTCCTACACAATATATCTGTTATAGTAACAATTAATATTAGAGGAGAAAAATTCGTTCGGGCGCCGGGATTGAACCCGGGACCTTTGTTCTACGTACCAAGCGCTCTCACCATTGAGCTACGCCGAAGTCCAATCCACAGCACCGGATCGAACTCCCCTCCTCCAGTGATTTTTCCCTTATTGTGGCCTGACTCCAAGTTGGGCATGTAGTAGTAGTAGTAGTAGTACGTTTATTTTGCCTGGCAGAGTTAAGGCCATGAGGCCTTCTCTTCCACTCAACCAGGTTTCAATAATACAAATACATGAGATACAAAATTTGATTACAAAGCAACACAAAAGAGAATAACTTAGGAATTACATAAAATATAGTAGGAAATTACAATAGACAAGATCAGTTACATAATATATAAAATAAAGTAGAAAATTACACATAATCAAAATCAGTTACATAACATAAGGGGAATACACACACACACAAACACACAATTTATAAGATCTAAAATGCCCGAGACAAATTGGACGATTAATTTACTTGAGATATATTATTCAGTTAATGTACTAATTGGAGAATACATATGGGTGACAAGACATAAAATGTTGATTAGCAAAGTCCTACTAAATGGCACACAAACACAAATGATTAAGTAATATATAAAGATAATAAAAAAAGAAAAGATAAAAAAAAGAAGAAGAGAGAGGAGAGAAAAAAAATAAATAACAACTTGGTAATTTAAGACTATTTAGAAACTTCCGCAAGAGTTTAGTTCTGTTCATTAAAGACATTTCTAAGTAGAGTGTACTTAAACGATTTTAGACTCCGACTGCTCCTGATTTCCTGTGACAAGGAATTCCAGGAACGAGCTGTGTGTATTGTGAAGGAAGCAGAGTAGAGAGATGTTTGATGGAGTGGAATTGATAGAACATGGTTATGCTGCGAACGTGTATCACGGTTGTGGTGGGATGCTAAAAGTGTGAAGCGAGGAACTAGGTAAATAGGTGTGGAATTATTTAAAATCTGATACAGCAAACAGAGTGAATGAACTGAACGTCTCTCCCGTAAACGAAGCCAAGATAATTGAAGGAAATACTCGGAGACATGATCATAGCGACGGCTGTTAAAAATGAAACGAACACAAGCATTATGAACACGCTGAAGCCTCATGTATGTTGACACTTTTTATTAAGTCAACTGCCATTATACAAAGAGCGCACTCAATTGAGTGACGTGGTGGCTGGGATTCCACAGTAATATGCACAGTAATCTGCACTGTTGCTAGAAGAATTTACTGAAGATTAATATTTTATTGGTCCTGCAGAATATATCTGTTATGGTAACAATTAATATTAGAGGAGAAAAATTCGTTCGGGCGCCGGGATTGAACCCGGGACCTTGGTTCTACGTACCAATCGCTCTCATCATTGAGCTACGCCGAAGTTTAATCCACAGCACCGGATCGAACTCCCCTCCTCCAGTGATTTTTCCCTTTGTGGCCTGACTCCAAGTTGGGCATGTATGTTGACACTTTGTATTAAGTCATCTGTCATTATACAAAGAGCGCACTCAATTGAGTGACCTGGTGGCCGGGATTCCACAGTAATATGCACAGTAATCTGCACTGTTGCTAGAAGAATTTACTGAAGATTATTATTTTATTGGTCCTGCAGAATATATCTGTAATCCTAACAATTAATATTAGAGGAGAAAAATTCGCTCCGGCGCCAGGCATCGAACCCGGGTCCTTGGTTCTACGTACCACTGAGCTTCGCCGAAGTCCAATCTACAGCATCGGATCGAACTTCCCTCCTCCAGTGCTTTTCCCTTATTGTGGCCTGACTCCAAATTGGGAACATATGTTGACACATTTTATTAAGTCAACTGCCATTATACAAGGAGCGCACTCAGTTGAGTGACTTGGTGGCCGGGATTTCACAGTCATATGCACAGTAATCTGCACTGTTGCTAGGAGAATTTACTAAAGATTTACGCTGGAGGAGAGGATTGGACTTCGGCGTAGCTCAATGGTGAGAGCGCTTGATACGTAGAACCAAGGACCCGGGTTCCATCCCCGGCACCGGAGCGAATTTTTCTCCTCTAATATTAAATGCTGGTTCAAGTTGTGACGCTATTTGTTAGGATTCTTAGAATATTTTTAAAGTAAACGAATTACGGTAACCTTCTTTCCTCAACCGACAGAGAGACAAGACTTTCGATTGCAGCGATATTTTACTACTTAATTAACTTATTATTCCCAGAACATGAATTTTACCAGCAATCGAAAAGTATTGAAAAAAAAAAAAAAATGTTCCTTCCCAGGCAAGATTCGAACCACGAAAGTCTTAGTCACCAGTCTATCGTGCTCTGGAGACATCAGCTACAAGAGTTTGTTTTACAACTTTAGAGTCTTGTACGATTTTAAGCAGGTCACTAGGAATGAAGGCTTTTGTCACTTTCTGTCGTTTTTCAATCAAAGCGAAATCAGAATCGCATTGCAAGAAACTGTGGCCGCCGAGAAGGAAACGTTGTTCTACGTGCTCAAATAAACCAATGGCAACTAAAAAGAGACACATGAAAACCGTTACACGATTTTTGTTTTCAGCTGCACAGTTATCAGATTCTTCTTGTTTGTTATGTCCATATTCATCAGTTTTAGTACACACGAGGCAATCTCATTGGCACCTCTACTCGCGATGCTTTCATCCCACATTCACATGTAAGACTGCATTGTATCACATGCACAAACTCCAAAGTTATAACGTGAAAGCTGACGTCGGTAAAACATTTCGCCGTGTGTAAGTTTGGGCACAAACATGACCTGTTGAAGATCCATTGCGTTCTATGATGCAGCTCAGTTGGGTGCTTACCGTCTGGAACTGCATGATGCTGGCAATGTAACATCTAAATATCTCGCTTAAGAAACACAAGTGGATGTAGCCTCTTTCGTACATCATCCTCCTAGGCACATTGCACTTTTCTGAATAATAATTTCGTTTTCTATGATTTTGGCACTTTGCACCTTTCTACTTTAAAGTATCCAATTGTATATATTTTATTATTGTACTAACGCCGTTAAAGTACACATAAGTACAGGGAGATCATTTTATTTTTACTAACATTTCTGATATTAACCTGCCTATACCTTTGAATCAACGGTTGCTAACCCCTTCCATGACTGGAGTTCGATGGCGTAATATACAAACAAATCACTTTACTAGGTATAGGAGGGAAGAAAAGTAGTTCATCCATTTACGTAAACTATGAAATATCAAGCTTTTGAGTTTGATAATTTTCATTAGGTTTTTGTTTAATCAAAATACAGTACTGTATTAAGAATGATGTTTTTACTCACGAACTGAGCTGTCCATGCGGACGTATTCATTATGCAGTGTATATTAGAGTGTCTATAACACATTAGCGTACACTATAGAGAATGAAGTTAAATTGAAAAATAATCATAATATGGATATTTAAACACATTTTTCAAAATGGTGGAGGTTTATTTCGATTAATGTATGTAATTCCAATTACCAGTTTCGTCCTTCGTACTAGTAGGCCTAACTCATGTTGAAATAATTCTGTACCTACTCTATTAAAGAGTACTTTACGTACTTTAAATTCAATCTTCACTTCTGCTCGATCCGAAAAGATAAAATTACTGAGACATTCTATCTATTGTCCGTCCAAGTGATTATGTCGCAGGATCGTAGAAAGGAGGGAAATCACGTGACAGTTAATTACTTAACGAGGCCTATTATTTAAGTTATTTTAAACAGTTGTATAATATTACGTATATGTCCAATTCCTAACAGAAATTAATGTTCTCAGAAAAGAGCTAAGACAGCCCAACCACTAGCCTTTACCGAGAGGCGAATAGAAGCTGGTGGGGAAAATCGGAATGCGACGTAGGCAAATGGACGACGGTTGAACTTCATTCGTAGAAGGGGTGGGAGTGAAGTAAATTCAAAAACTCAGATACAATAAAAATTGAAGTGAAAATAAAATGATGTCCCTGTATATCCTTAGTACAAGTAAATATTTATATTCCAGTATTAGTACTTCCTATTCTTTACTACATAATGGGGAACTTGGCATGCTTACTGGAGTTAAAAAGTGCGTGTAATCTGGCATGCGAGCAACGTTAAACAGAAAGGCACGCGAGGAAATTTGACATTTGAATTTTAACAGCGTTCTGCAGAATCAAGTTTTCACTGAGGGAATTCGTGACGGCTCTATTGCTGACGTAAAAGTTAACAGCGAAAATCTACTCGCATTCTTAACAAATGCAAAGTTTCAATTTATGTTTCCAAACGTTTCTGCCAATAGTGCCTTTAACTGCGAGTCAAGAGGACTTGTGTTCGGTTCCTGACAGTAAAGTGGAATTTTTCTTAATTTCAGAGAAAATAAGATTGTATGTCTTGATTTATGTTTGTATTATATGGTGCAAATCCCTAACAATTCTTCTACTATTGACGGCCTCCGTGGTCTGTTGGTTAGCATGCAGGAGGTCCCGGGTTCGATTCCCGGGCTCAGCTCTCGGTGAATTTTTCTTGAAGAAGAAGAATTCCCTGGGTGTGTAGATTCAGGAAATTTGTGTGATTGTGAGTGTGCCGGGTTAATATTAATTAACCAATCATCACAAATATAAAAATACATCAGGACTGTCGGTGGGCAATAACCTGAACACACGTTTCAGCGTCACAGTGTTGACAAGTAACTCCATCTCTTAGCACAACTGTGAAGCATTAATAGATGCTATAGAGTTACCAACAACGAAAAAAAAAAATCTTCTTCTGACTAAATTCCTAGATCATAAATGTAACAGATAACTCCTCGCTACGTTAAAATAGGCAGCACTTTGAAGAGAACAACCGCCAGGATCGCCACCCGTCCGCCGTAAACGAACACGAGATGGCAGCACAGTCGCAAATGCAATTCAATTGGGTATTATGACGTGACTCCTTATGTAACAACTAGATGGCAGCGTAGTAAACCTGACAACAGTTGTTAACCTCAAAGCCTATAACCCCGACATATCTGTTACATATTTGATCTAGACTAAATTCTAGTGTTGCTTAAAATGGCTGCAAGCAATTCTGCCTTAGAAAGTCCTTATGGCCCGATAATAATAATAATAATAATAATAATAATAATAATAATAATAATAATAATAATAATAATAATAATAATAATAATAAAGGAAGCTTTTAATAGAAAAAAGAGCATCTTCTGCGGACCTCTGAAAAAAGAACAAGGGGAGCGATTAACGAAGTGCTTTGTATGGAGTGTATGGGGCAGAAACATGGACATTACGACGAAGAGAAGAGAAGCTACTAGAAGCACATCCCAGTCTACCAGTGTTCCAAGGTACAGGAGAGTATGTTTCAACTAACTTAAGTAAAAGTAAGTAATTAACTGTGATTTCCTTCCTTTCTACGACCCTACGACATAACCACTTGGACGGACAGTAGATAGTATGTCTGAGTAATTTTATCTTTTCGGATCGGGCAGAAGTGAAGATTGAATTTAGGAAATCTTTTATAGAGTAGGTACAGAATTATTTCAACATGAGTTACTAGTATGAAGGACGAAACTGGTAATTGGGATTAGGTACAATAGTCTATAGTACGATAATATGCACATTAGAACTGAAGCCTGTATCGAAATGAACGGCCACCATTTTCAAAAATGTGTTTAAATATCCATATTATGATTATTTTTCAATTCAACTTATTTCTCTATATTGTACGCTAGTAGTATAGAAAGTGGGGTCACGTGATCGGCTTGTGGGTATGGAGGTCCTGGAGGGGCGTGGCCAAATGAGGGGTGGGGGAAGGAGGCGTGGCGTTGCTTCGTCATTGGTTGAAACAGAAGTGGGGGAACTCAATTTTGATTGGTGCATGGGGGAGGGTTTTAAATGCGATTGGTTAATGGGGTTGGAAGGGGATTGTGATTAGCGAATGAGGATGGAGACCTCATGTATGTGAATGGTCGTAAACGGTGGTTGGGTGGGGTGATGCTCGTATGCGAATGGATAATCGGAAAGCGATTGGCGAATGAGAATGGAGGGAATGTTGAATTCAACTGCTAATGGGGAGAGGGGTTTTGTGAAAGTGAAAGCTTGTTGACTTCTGCGTTATGTAAGTCCCACGTGTCGTGGTCCGTTGTTAGTAATCCACATGGTTACAAAATAATGTGAAATCGTGGCGTAACGTGTTGGCCTCGGCAGGGCAAGTGACAAGGTAAACAACACCTCGACACGTGTTGTGTGCAACTTTGTCCATTGTATTGTGAGAACGTTTCCCCCGGCCAGTTGAAAATAAAGTGTTGTATGAGTTTTTAATACGCGATCGGTGTAGCCATCTGCATGAGAAGTGGGTCACGCATGTCGGAAGCGCAAGCACTGTCTCGAATACACACCTGTCGACCTTACTTGAAAGAGAAAGTAGCTGACACGTGTCGGTGTACACCTGCTGACCTTCCGCAGCCCAGCCAGTTGAAGAGAAAGTTGTGTTGCGAAAGATATAGCCTATGAGTTTTTTGCTCCATGTCACTGATATAAAAGCGGAAGTATTAGGGCATGATGAGGAGTCATGGACAGTAGCGCTTTGAAGAACATTCCACTAATAACGAAGGAATAACATTGAAAATTGCCATTTGAGGTAACATATTCTTATCCGACTGTTATGAGAGATGAATGGTTGGATGAACCGCACCAAATCGTTCACAAGTACTACATAAACAACTCTAATAAAATACATACGGAGGTGAAGAGATTAATACATGGAGAAAATCAGTTACATACTGATTACTCATTAGTGTTACCATGTGGTAATACGGAAATTCTTTTTTTAAATTCAATTTCAACACACGAGGATACCTACCATCACAATACCTGCCTAGGTAATGGCGAGCACCTGACTGAATACAGCGATCATCCGAGTCACATTTCCCCGTCTGGCGGGAACTGTGCGATTCTAACTGCCTCACTTACAAAGAGGTGAGTACAGTGTGGTTATTTCTTTAATTAATTCTAATATGATATACATAATGGTAATATTTGTTATTTTGCTTTTGTGCAGAAACCAGAAAGTGTGGACGTGGTTGTGAAAACGCAAAAAAAAAAAAAAAAAAAAATGTTACCGGGTGAGATGTGATGTCACATGTCCCAATTATAAACCGGTAAGTGTATTTATTTTTCATAGGAAGTATAACTGTATTTGTGATGCACAATGATTATATTTGTTATTGTTTTGTTTAACAGAAACCTGAAATTGTGAAAATAGTCGTTGATGAGGAGAAAAAAGCCAACAGGAAAAACAGATTTTGGCGGGAGAATTGTATTGAAACATGCCCTAACCACAAAGCGGTGAGTGTATTTTTATTTGTTCTGATATCAAATGATGCTTATGTAGTGTGTACTGTATGTATGGCTAACTTACATTATTGTTTTCAGCAGAGAACTAAAAGAGGAGAAGCTTTGAAGGAGGAGGGGACGGATGTGGAAGACATTATTCAACAATTGACCACATAAATAACAAAAATGGAGAACAAATGCGACATTTGTGGCAAAACATTTTCACATAAATGGAGATTAACAGCACATGTGAAGAACAAACATAGTGCGATAGGGTACAAATGCGATATTTGTTCAAAAGACTATTCATCCAAAGACATTTTAGCACGACACATAAAAGAATATCACAGCACAACCAGGTTCAAGTGCAAACTATGTGGTACAGTTGGCAAAGTCGAAAGACATATGGTCCAGCATGTGAAAAACCATAATATGGTAAGTATATAAATATAAACACATACTAAGTTTGTTTAATACTTATGACAATATTAATGATTAATTGTATATCAGGTTACAGATGCCAAAGGGGCTTATGAGAAAGTGAATGGAGTTGGAAACGCTACACTTGTCATGAACACCGCACGGGTAGATTCTATGCCACCATCTACCTCTGCATCCGAAATGATTACGTCACCTTTCTCGGGAGTAGTTGCTATCCCAACATCAACATCTGGGATGGTTGCACAACCGACCTCTGGAGCGGATGCTGTCCCAATGGTGGCGTCAAAATCCAGTCAAGTATGTTCAGGATCTGTGTTTGCGTTATCGGATAGAGCATTCAAAAATCGTTTGAAGACTTATATTGCTCTAAACCTGACAAATCATGAGAGTGAATTGAAAGATATTTTAGAATGTGTCACTGATGAAATGCAAGACATTTTAAAGAGACATTTAAGCGAGTACTCTGCTTTAAAATTTAACATATTTGTTGAATGTATGTTTGCCAGTGTTCACAACGAGACAATATTTCATAATTTTAAAAGTAAACATGATGTGTTATATCAGTATTCGGATATCAGGGAATTTATCAACAAACAAAAGGAAAAGATTCTGAAAGAGTTTGAAGAATGTAGTATGAAGGGTTCGGGTTTATTTTATGTCAAATTACATAAATTAGAATTGCGAGTAAATAAATATACGCCATTGATGGGTGGAAGTGCACACATAGAACTTCCTCAAAGGTACAAAAATTCAAAGTCTCTAGTAAACATTGCCAACAGTGATATTTATTGTTTTAAGTATTGCATACTATCGAAATATGTTGATAGAGACAAGAACTTTACGTTTAGCTATGAAAATAGACCAGATTTGGAATGTAAATATGATTGGTGTATTGACTTCCCCGTGGGAATTAAGGACATTGCAAAATTTGAAAAACGCAATGATATTTCAATAAATGTGTTTGCACTTGACGAGAATGATGATGTATTTCCTCTCAGGATGTGTGAAAAGGAATTACCGGATCATAGGGATTTGTTATACATTAGTAATGAAAACATCTCACACTACTGTTGCATAACAAATTTCAGCGCACTCGTACGGCTGTTGAATATAAATAAAATCCGTCCAGTAGGTCAAAACAAACTGTACAGAGATGGATAGTAGCCACTTTTCAACATAAACAATGTTTAAAACGTGTATTTCCACGGAAATCTCGCAATATTTCCTCTATACTGCGCTTAGTGAAAAAGCAAGAACTTATAATTCAGAGAGGATCTTCGTCCCCTTTTGAATGCAGCACGCTTGGCTTGAAAAATGTATTCTAGTGTCTGCAGATATCCGTACGTTTCCTACGTGACGCTGATGCGCTCGTTTGTTTCGAGAGAACAGTGTGTAGGTGGCCTTGGCTCTACACGCCTGCCCTCTGGCTTCATTAATCTGAATCATCGATAAACACATGAGCATCTGGTTGACATAATCTTCCCAAATCATCAGGGATGCTAATGCAGTGTTTCAGGGGGCTTAGTATTGCAATCACGTGTGCAAATAACTGATCTTGCCATGTCTTTGATGTGATTTTGCCCTCATTAAACGACGTGCAGCAGAAGTACTGATATATTAATACTCAATGTGTCCGTTGTATACCGTTTAGCTATGATTTGCTTTTGTAATTGGTGTTGTTGGATCACTTGTATTTCATTTGTTTTTCCCACAGTTTTAGTGATAAAAACTACTTCCACTATTTTCGGACAATGAAGTGTAATGAAATTTCGAATTCCAACCAATCACAGTCATACATCGCGATAATTTCTGCAGCTCGATTTATCACTATCAATTTATCGCATGGTCGTTCTTTTCTTTAGTCACTGTCGCCAATTGTTTCCACGTAAATCGATGAGCATGAATCCATTTTACTAAATAAAGTGCGAAATCCTGCTTCCATATCTACGTATATCTTCATCTTCTAATTTCATGTCCATTGTATCTAAAGAAAATTACACTCCTTCATAACAATTGTTCATTTAATTAATGTATTAATCAAGTTATTTGTAATTATACTATAACATGTTTGAATTAAATTATGATTTCAGCAGATAATGAAAACGTATTTCTGTTATAATAACAAGAGAAAAGCGCAGTACATGTAATTAACATTTTTAAACCTGTATTTCGCTTTTCTCAATTGGCATTACTGAATAACATTCAATTTCTTTATTGCAATAATCGTTATTCATCTATTTCAACTTAACAATGTCTGAATAGGTTAAGTATCCATAAATATACAATTATTAACATTTTGTGAGCGAATTTTAGGGACATATTATTTACATTTTTATTTTATTCACGAAATAGTTCTAATAAATGTCACTCGAGGTGTTATGACATTACTATAGAAAATTTAATATTGCTTTATTAATAATTTCATGAAAGTAATACATACATATTTAAAAATTATTTAAATTTCTGTTAATAACTCTCAAGTAATTTTTATACGAAAGAATTTTTATTGGAAAAGGCAGCTTTTGTTTTTCAGCAAACTTTTTCTCCTCATTCTTTCCTTTTTTCCTTATTACCGTCATCACCTTCATTTTTCTCTTCTTTCCACTTCATTTTTCTATTTTTCCACTCTTTTCTTCAAATATAATAAAAGATTAAAAATTATAAAGACTTTACAGTATTAAATTTTGAAAATTTAGTATTGTTTTGTTAATAATTTCATAAAATACATTATTTAATTTTTAAAATTTGTGTTAATTCTTAAGCAATTTTTATACGAACCCTCGTCAAGTAAGATGTAGGCCTATTGCCTAATAATATATGTACATATCAGCCAGAACCTCAATCAGACGTAAGCCTTACCTTTTCAGTGTTAAAAAAGACACATGGATACCCCATTAGCTGAACGTATTGGGTTTATAGGACGTTAATTCATTCCTGTTGAATCCACTGATCGTTAATTATTTGTAAATATTAATCAGAAAAACATGTAGTATGATTTTTACAGACCTATTTTTTAAAGGAATTTTCAGATATTTCACTAATTTAAATGTTAACTATTTTAGAAATTTTAACAAAAATACATAACATAACATAACATAACATAACATAACATAACATAACATAACATAACATAACATAACATAACATAACATAACATAACATAACATAACAATACTTTACCAATTGTGTCATAAGACACAAATGTGCTTCCCTCTATCAGGAGAAAAGAACACTAGAGACAAACCGCTGAAGAGTGGAAAAAGTCTAAGAAAAAATTATTCATGCATACACAAAAATGGGTGATTTTTTAAGTTGAAACACTGCTCTCCCGAAATTTCCTCCTCTCTAAAAAAATTTAACTGCAAACTAGACATAAAATATTCATAATAAGACTGTCCTTTCGGTGAACGCCATTCGAACATAACACAACACAACACAACTTTATCAATTGTGTCATAAGACACAAATGTTCTGCCCTCTATCAGGAGAAAAGAACACTAGAGGCAAACAGCTGAATAATGGAAAAAGCCTAAGAAAAAATTATTCGTGCATACCCAGAAATGGGTGATTTTTGAAGTTGAAACACTTCTCTCGCCTGAAATTTCCCCCTCTCTAAAAAAATTAACTGCAAACTGGACATAAAATATTCATAATAAGACTCCCCTTCCAGTGAACGCTATTCGAAACCGTCCTGTATGCCTTAACGTAGTTTTTCATTTAGATACTTTTACAACGCTGAAAATGTTGTCAGCAATTGCAGTGCAGTAACGACAGCCCAAGTATCACTGAAATTAAATCCGCTACCTACATAAGCATATACTTTAATATAATGAAACCATATTTTTAAAAACCTCCGACAAAGTTTTAATTTGCTCTGAGATGTGGCTGTATAAAACTTTCCGTGTGAGTTTCACCCCAGATCGTATCATCTTTCTGTGTGTCTAAAAATTATCTCCGAATGTAGTTCCCCCCCCCCCCCTAGCCATTTGGATGTTAAAAATTACTTCTGTAGAGGGATATTTCCTTCCGTGTAGCATAACTGTGTTTGTAAATATAGGTTACAAGAGAGGCCGAAATTGATTTCAGTTACATACATTATTGCATATAATTGGGCTTTAAAAGGACTAGCATATTTGTATTTGATAAAATTTATCGATATTCAGTGTTGCCAACAGTTGCTCGTATAATCCCGCTAGATGGCTTTCGAAAACGCGCGATTTTCCAACAAATATCCCTAGATTTTAATGTATACATATTATTCAATAATAATAATAATAATAATAATAATAATAATAATAATGATAATAATAATAATAATGATGGTCATGATAGAGCATCCGCCCGCCAATGTAACGAATATTGCACACTATTATCATTGCCAATGTGGCGCTATAAAGCAATTTTGAAGACTTTTATCTCAGACACAACATATTTAAATTCTTATTGCACTATATATGTTACCGTTAAAACCCAAAATCCGACAAAACCAGTTTCAACTAGTAAAAACTAGTTTTAAAATATAGATGGATATAAAGCGAATTTTCGTAGGATATAGAATCAATGTCAGGTTAGGTTTGATTTGTATAGGTTTTTTTAGGCTTTTACCAAACAAAAGCCTAACAAACCAATCCTAACCCGACACTGATTCTAGATCATACGAAAACTCACTTTCTATCTATCTATCTTTATTTGCTTAAACTAGTTTTTACTAGTTGAAACTGGTTTTGACGGATTTCGGGTTTTAACGGTAACATATATAATATGGAATTATCACTACATTAACACATCCATTATATCACAAAACACACACTGAACGAATTAAATGTAATTATGAAAGCCGCTTATAATGCTAATACAGACGTGGACAAATTATTAGCAAAATTGAAGATTTTTATTATAGTCTATATTTTTACAAAATATGATTCTTCAATTTAGACTACAGTTGACATTTTTGTGTATTTCCAAATTATTAGCAACATTGAAGATTTGTATTGTATATTTTTCAAAATTTAACTCCTCAATTTGGACTGCATTTGATATTTTTGCATATTTACAAATTATTAGCAAAACTGAAGATTTTCATTGTATATTTTTACAAAATTCGATTCTTCAATTTGGACTACAGTTGACATTTTGGATATTTCCAAATTATTAGCAAAACTGAAGATTTTTGTTTTATAATTTTACAAAATCTGATTTCAATGCAGTTGACATTTTTGCTAATTTACAAATTATTAGCAAAATTGAAGATTTTTATTATATATTTTTACAAAACGTGACTCTTCAATTTAAACTACAGTTGACATTTTTGCACATTTCTGTCTACTGTAATGATGGAAATATTCAAAATTGTCAACTGTAGTCTAAATTGAAAAGTCAAATTTTGTAAACAAAATATCATAAAAATCGTCAATTTTGTTAATAATTTTTCCACGTCTGTATGAATAATTTCATTTCAAAAACTTTAAAGATTAAAAACTGCTAGTATTCCCGCTAAGCGGAATAATATAATTTTACCCGCGAGACGGTTATCCAAAAAAGCTAGATTTAGCGGGAAAACTGCAGAATTGGCAACACTGTTGATATTCAGGCGTTATAAATTCACTTGTATGGAAAGTTCGTATCAGAGTTTAACAGTTGAGCGATTCAATTCGAGAGTGAGTTAAACCGACGTAAGATATTCCTAAGATTTTATTAACGTTTTTGCACGATCGTGTTTTTTTCTTGCTACTTACTGCTATTGTTGACAGGCCTTGTAAGTTGGATTTACAACAAGTGGACTGGTTGCTAGAGAAACAGATTGTTACAACTCATAACAGCAAATACCTTACTATAAAACAGCGGTGGCGAAAATGTGATCGTGCGCCGAGCCACTGTGTAACCTGCAACGTGCATAGCACCTATGGAGGGAGGCGGACACCCGAAGGGGAAGTGAAGCAACTGTCTGACTTATTAACGGATTTTCATTTTACTTACGTCAAGCACTTAAATATAATTTTATAGAGTACAATGCTACAAACTATGTTTAGTACGTGTAACGAAGAAAGAAATGAACAATAAATGAACAATATCACAACCTAAAATTAACTGTCTTCAGAATGTCTCTGCGACAAAGTTTCAAAATCAGGAATTATGTCACTTACTGCCAGTCGTAGTTGATCACGAAGGTATTTGTCTGTCAGTCGTGATCTAAATTTGGTTTTTACTATTTTAATTGTTGAAAATAATTTTTCACAAACGTAAGTTGTAGCGAACATGGCTTCAACAGAGCAAGCGAAAGAACGAAGCTTCGGATATTTATTTTTTGGCAAAGATTTGAAAGTTCAACATTTGTCAAGTCCTTACATCTAACTTTCATTTGACATCACATAGTAAATCAGTGAGTTCAAATTGAAGATCTAACCGCATTATTCGTACATCTGCTGAAAAAGGGTCGACGTACAGAGATGATGATGATGATGATGATGATGATAACAATAACACTTAACCTTTCAATGTTTCATCAGTAACATGTAGTATAATTCCGTTTTATGTTATACAACCGTTTTCCTCGTAATACTTGTGAACAAATCATACATTTAATATTCTCATCATATTGACAGCAAAGAAATGCGTCCTCCCATCCTACTTGGAACTTTCGTACATGGTTTCGAGAGAGACATATGCCACTCGCAGGTCAGACACAAATACAAATGGAACGGAGTTTGACTCCAGTGAGTGAGAGGGTGGGGGTTGGCGGAGGTTAGAAGCAAGCAAAATGCACAGCTATCACTGCGAGCCACAATGTCTCGCGAGTCACGTTCTCGCCACGGCTGCTATAAAAATACCGCACAGCTGTATGCTAGCAGCATTGACATGAGTGCGATATGTCGCGGAGCTGACACCTAGCGGAGAGGTGTGGTATTACGACCACAAATACAAATATTAGCATAGAGGGGAATCGGACTATTGTTTAAAACGTGAGTTACTAATGTGGAATAATATATGAGACACTTAAAAATGTTGTTGTTGTTGTTGTTTTCTAATGCCAGGCGTTTGACAATAAAGTCATTTGATCTCTTGCACTCCAATATTTTTCAAAGATATTATCATGGTCAGCCACTGAAGCACAGATTTTGAGGTGTTCCGAATCCATTCCTTGGTTTGAGTTGCACAATGGGCAGTTAGGGGACTGATATATTCCAATTCTATGCAGGTGTTTGGCCAAAAAATCATGACCTGTTGCCAATCTAAATGCAGCTACAGACGATTTTCGTGGTAAATCGGGAATTAACTGTGGATTATGATGCAGAGAGTTCCATTTTTCCCCTTTACATTGTGTTATCAAATTTTGTTTGTTGAAGTCTAAGTATGTAGATTTAATAAATCTCTTCACAGAGTAATACGTAGATTTACTAACAGGTCTGTAAGTAGCAGTGCTGCCCTTCTTTGATAAAGCATCCGCATTCTCGTTTCCCAGGATTCCGCAATGGGATGGTATCCATTGGAATACAATTCTTTTATTGAGTGATATTAATTGAGAAAGCATTTTAGTTATTTCTGCTGTTTGAGATGAAGGTGTGTGTTTAGAGACTGTTGATAGAATAGCTGTTTTGGAATCTGACAATATAACTGGATTTTTAAATTTATTGATGTGGCATAGAAGATTCCTGAGACTTTCACTTATTGGAATGATTTCTCCATCAAAACTTTTTGTTCTATATCCAAGAGATCTATAAAGTGAGAAGAGACAGCACGTAACACCTGCACCTGCACCTTGTCCCCTGGAGATCAAGGATCCGTCGGTGTATAAATGAAGCCAGTTTTGTGGAGGGTACCTAATATTAATTGTCTCTAAAGACAATTGTTTTAGTATTTCAGTGTTTACTTCTGATTTCGGTACTTCTTCTGTTAAATTTAGATTATATTCTATATTTAATAGATTTAAAGGGTTTGGTTTAATTTGTAAGTTTTCTTTTAAAGTCGGGATATTGATTTTTTGTTTTAATTCTTGAACCATGGATATGAAACTTTTTTGAGTTTTCAATCTGCAGAGAGGACTGTATGAATGCCAATTGTTTTCTGGTAATCTGATAAGTTTTTCGTATTGAATCAGTGATTTTTGTTCTATTGTCATTTTGATGCTGTTAATATTAGTGAGGAATCTCACTTAAAAAATGTTGAATAGTATTTAATGTAACATAGAAAATGAAGAAAATATGAGCAATTACATTTAATTCTTACTTTTGAAAACTCTATGTATGCATTCCTTACACAGGAAAGTGAAGTTGGTATGTACATTACTAATACGTCAAAAGGCAGAGTACAGTAACCTTCATTTGTTCAGAAAGACGCTTCAGGTACCTTGGCAACCTGACGAATTCACTCCATCTGCGAGTTGATCAAAGCGCTGAAGCCAGTGCAACATTATTAAACCCACTAAGATCCGGATGAGAAGCGAGTTGGGTCGCTCGGAGGGTGGGGGTACGGATTTGTGTAACACTGATCCCGTATCTGTTGCGATCTCAGTTCGCGGTTACGCACTTGTACTGGGGTGGTGGTGGGGGTGGCTTTGTATAACAGTCATCACAGTGTCTGACCCCCTCCCCCACACTTCCGGGGCTGGGATCAATACCTGGGCAGGACCTGCACCGCGCAGCCACCCCTGCAACACCCCTAACCCCCTAAATCCAAGATTTTGAATAATTGAGCAAAATAAAACCCCCATGATATTGCAGACCCGGCCTATTCCAAATTATACTATTTCTACCCCACAATACCACTTCCGGGGATTATCATTACTACCCCGGACTTCGCCGTGACCACCACTATGTTCGAGCCTCCGTACTTATCCCGATTTTCGAGTTCCATAAGCCTTTTTATAAATGAGGTGTAATCCACGTATTTGTTCAGATGCTGTGCTGGCTTCGATGCTAAACCGACCGGCCACTGGATTTTTTTATCCCTGGAGGAAGATTTATTTTCAAAATGTATGTATGTATTTATTCACACTGCAGTGGGTATATACCCGGTGGCAGTGGTAACTAATTACACTCAATAATGACAATAATAAACTTATTAATTAAAAATACAATTAATAATAATACTAATAATTAATACTAACAATAATAATAATAATAATAATAATAAATAATAATAACAACAACAACAGGGAATATACTAAATTAAATGAAACGATCACTTAAAATAACATTTGAAATAAATCTAATTTGTATCTTAAAACTAAGATCGAACTAAAACCCACGAGTATGATATGTTCATATCTGCATAAGTACCTTTCAAATTACACTCATTTCGCTGTCAACTCACTCACTGCACTGGAACTACGACACATTTCACTGATTCTATCCTGATTTCACTAACACTTCAAAAACATTTCACTGTTCAAATACTTTGCACTGCCACTATAAACTATAAAGCTTCACTGACAGGAACACGTTTCACTTACACAGCACACTTCACTGACACGACATACTTCTTCACTGATACAACACACTTCACTGACACAACATAATTCTTCACTGATACAACACTTCAATAACAACATATCATTTACACCCTTTAACTACTGTGTATAATTACCGTCTATTAGTAAAGTCCTTAAGCCTATTTTTAAATACATTTTTGGTTGTTGGTAAAGCCTTTAGTAAGTCTGCAGGTAAATCATTCCAGTCCCTGATAGTACGATTGAGAAAATAAAACTTTCCAGTGTCCGTCCTCTGCCTTCTTTCCCTCAATTTATATGAGTGGTCGTTCCTTGAAGAGTACTTTGGCGGCTGCAACCTATTTTTTATTTCTCTCCAGGCAGGCTCACCTCTGTATGTTTTGAACAGTGCGCATAATCGAATTCGCGTTCTCCTGTCCGTGAGTGTGTCCCATTTTAATGGTGAATTTTTCCGACAACACTTGAGAGCCCTTTTTTTAATCTTTTCCAGTGTCTTAATATGTTCTAATCTGTAAGGATCCCAACATGCAGCACCATATTCCATTACTGGACGAACTAGTGATTTATATGCATGGGCTGGTATATATTATTTTACTGAGGAGAAGGGGTTAAAACGGCCGTAGCGTGATCCAAAACGTTCACCTCCCTTCATAACGAAAATAGAATGCGTAGGATCTCCACCTTTCTGTTAATGAAGCGTGTGTGACACTTTCACCTTTCACTTTAGCATCAATGTCATCTCTGTAACACATTTGACGATGCTGTTGTGCCAGTATCAACTAGAGTTCGGAGTTTTGAGCATTTGCATATTTTGTTGTTTCAGGAGAAATGTATATATATATATATATATATATATATATATATATATATATATATATATATATATATATATATATATGATTTGAACTGGTAATGGAAATTACGGGAAAACGGCTGAACTGATTTTAATAAATGACCCCTCATTTTGAAGCTTGGAACCCAAAGTTTTTCGGAAAAGTAGTAGTTTCCAGTGAAATGTCAATTTTCCTACATCATTTTCCTTTTTTCCAAAATCCATCTTTCGTCAGTTTTGAGAACTAAGTAATTGCATTCACGGCCGACTTGATGTTCGCTTCCTTAAGCGAGCATAAAACACACACTACAATAAACAATAGACTATTACACGAAGGCCATGACCTACAGGATTGCTGACATAGAGTTCAGATGGCTCAGATTCTTTCCCATCATAATGCCAATATGTCGATCTTCATTTGTGCAATTTTTTGATAACGTATAAAAAATAATTTAGAGGTCTGATTCTCTGGTCTGTAGTTTTCCGAATACAGCTGTGTATTGGATATTAAGAACTACAAAACTTAAGAATGCTTGATGGCATTATTACCATTAAAAATGAAATATTATTATAGCTAATACAACACATAATGCTATACTGATACAGTATATGAAAGTGAAACCATTTGGGGCTTTATGTAAGTAGACGCAGAGAAAGAATATTTTATATTAGATGTTCATTTCTATAATTTACTGAGTAACGGCTATAGACCTATATAAACTTACGTTACTAAAAACTATAAAACTTACGTAAGGTAACAATATTGTTATTAAAAAAGAAATACTTTTGCAATTATTAATCAAGTGGTATGGATCCTTTTCATATATGTAATGACAGTGTGATATAGATATTTATATGTCTGATTCTCTAACTTTCCTTGGCAATAATTGTGAGTCATGCTTCCTATTTTAGCTGCGTCTTTAAACTACATCAAAATTAATTTCATATTCCTTTGGTTTAATTGATTAGATTTGTGATCGCTGCCAAGCATACTTAGTTGTAGGGAAAATAGCATGCTATTTCACTTCTTGCTACCGTGATGAGTAAGTTTATTTCCCGCAACCAGCAACAAATGAAACACTGAAGCTGCTAACGATTTACGATGGACAATTTTATTTAGGGCGCATATAAGATTCTACAACTCTTGACATATCATTAGCCTCATTTTCCACATCTCAGCAATACATTCCTCACAACGGCCTATAAGCTATTACAGAAAATATACGAAATAACATTCATTGTTACACAAATTAATCCAGCAGTATTTGATAGATTAGTATTGTCTGGAAGAAGCTCAAAAAATTACAATTCATAAGAAAAGACCAAAAGGTATTACTTATTGATAAAATAAGAGGCCTACAAGATTTTGTAGTCTCTTGATCATCTCAGCAAGACCTCTTAGTGGGAAAAAGTGTTTCTCCCCTCTACCTTTCAGGGTAGTTCACGAAACATGCAGCAGCTATACCAAGATGCTAAGTCTTTTGTTCAAATCATGACAAACCTTACATTTTCTTAACTTTCACATAAAATCCGCAATGACCCGAAATAGCTACTGTATTACTCTCACATGAAAAACCCACTGATCATCCTGACATTGTTACTAGCGATTTCGCATTCAAACTCAAGAACTGAAGACGGATAGGTTCCAGGAAAAGTATTTGGCAAAAAAAAAAAAAACATTCAGTGGGAGTAAACTCAAGAACTGAAGACGTATAGGTTCCAGGAAAAGTATTTGGCAAAAAAAAAAAAAAAAAAACATTCAGAGGGAGTATGTTTCACTATTATGGAAGCAAATAACTATCAAAATGTCTGGTATTCTTCATTGAACATAAATCTGAACAATTTTTATTTGAACTTTTTATGGACTTAGTTTGCAGCAATTGCTGCACAAGCCACTAGTTTATATATTTATATTTATTGTCATCAAACACGTATGACTATACTAGAATAGCATCCATTTTAATTTCTAGATTTTCTGAGAGCTTAGAACTCTTAATTTTAATCCTAATTTTCCAAAAACATTACGGATTTTGGGCGGAAATTATTAATTTTTTAAATTTTACAATCAATTTTTTTTCTATTTTTCCTCTCTAAAATGTTATATAACATATTTTCCCCCTTTATTATTTTTTAACAAATCAGTACATAAGTATCATTTATTTCAAAAGTACATAAATTCAATAAGAGTATTATACAGAGTGTAACAACTTTAATGTTTAGAATTTCTGGATCATGTTCCCTGACACGTTCTACGTCTATTAAACCTAACATACTTATATCCAAAATTCTATAGGTTTGGAGTATTTGTACCCCAAAGTTAAATTTTTGAGTTTAATTTTATCGCTGAATACTGAAAGAAGTAACACCAATTTCCGAAAGTGACATGTCTATGTCATTATTTTTATTAATACCATATTACATTTTAATATCAAATACTTGTGAGTATGAAAGAAGCAGTGCAAAGTTGAAAAAAAATGTCCTTAAGATTCCAAACACTGTACTTCTTGAAATTTGCCAATAGGCACGTGAAAATACCTGTGCACTAGGAATCCTACGATTTGGGAACCGTGCTTGATATGCCAAAACAGCTGCTGTTGCATTGCCATCACACAGTCCATACACATAAACTATGTCAGCGTATTCCTGATGTGTGTACACAAAAGGCATGTTTTAATGGTCAAAACTCAATAAAAAGACTAGTCACAATACGGTTTATTTTTCTCACAACTATTATTTTAAACTGTTGTCTGTTTCGTTTCCTTAGCAACCTAAACAATTTAAATTTAATTTCTCTTAAAAGTAAAATTTCCTTCATCCACTGTTTTTCAAATGTTTCTTATGTATCTCTACTTAGTAATGCCATAAAATAGGCCTTGTATAAACGGTATAATGCTTGGAGCTGCAAGAAGTTCTATTTTTTCCAGCTCTGTTATCTCTGTAACCTCTCAATTTCGGATATAGGTATGTTAGGTTTAATCAACGTAGGATGTGTCAGGGAACATGTTCCAGAAATTCTAAACATTAAAGTTGTTACACCCTGTATAAGACGTCTCTCTTAACCGAGTCATATGACTTTTTGAAATCTATGAATAACTGATGTCTTGAGGCCTTACACTCCCATTTTTCTCCAATATCTGCGGAATACAAAAATCTGATCAACAGTCGATCTATTACGCCTAAAACCACACTGATGGTCCCCTATAATTTAATTTACATTTCTGTAATAATTATATCTCCATATTTATATGATACTAGCATTTACGTAAATATATATTTCATTATTCCTTTCCCTACATGAAACCTGTTGCTATTTCTTTCATTCCTCTAAGTTCACTTCCAAACTGCCATTAAAGACTAGAAAGGCGAGAAGATACACGGGTTTGGACAGCACGTTTTATTGTTATCGACACGGTGACACATTACATGCAATAAAAATGCTGTGGTTTGTATGGAGAAAGCGAATATGAGTTAAAATGCCAATAGCAATGAAACCAAATATTGATTTTCCGAATTAATGTAGGAACGGTGTTAGTAGTGTATTTGTTCCCCTCTGATTTGACAGCTACGCTTTTTTTTTTTTTTTTTTTTTTGGTGGTGGAAAATCATAATGCTTCCACTGTTCTGATTGTTCTTTTGTCTCCAGCATACAGTAGTGTATCGTTTCATTTGTTGTTATGAATCTGCGCACAAAATCGATTGTGTTCTTCTTGAAACGGGCCAGACATTCGTTCGAAATTTGCATACGTATTCGCTATTGATCGACTATCAACCTAACTGACCAACTTACCCAATTATCTCCTGGCTTAGTTGTCTCATTTGTGATTACTTATTAGTGGCACTTATAATGTGCAGATCTCTCTTCGGAGAGTTGACTAATCAAATAATAATAATAATAATAATTATTATTATTATTATTATTATATGTAAAGAAATAATTGTTATTATTTATTTATTGATATTTGTGTACTGGACAACTATAGTCCTGCACATTAGTGCAATACGAAACAAATAATAAATACATTAAGATATAAGAATAATAAAGATTAAGATGATTAATGTGAATTGAAATAAAAGTTACCGTATAATTCCAACTGACATATAGTTGAATTAATAAAGAAACATAAGACCTGATTTCCAAATCAGTATATTTCGTAAACGAGGAAAAAGCGAAACGATCGACTATCATGATGTTTTTTAACGAACGAAAATTAGCTTAAATATGCATTTTCATTAAATTCAAGCTACACGACCTGGGACGGTTCCCTTGTGAGTCTTATTTCGCGGGTAATGGCTAATTACAAAAAGTTTGGCCCTAGTCATGTCTAATACCAAGTATGATAACTATTTGGCTATCCAGGACAATAATAATAATAATAATAAATAATAATAATAATAATAATAATAATAATAATAATAATACTTACTTACTGGCTTTTAAGGAACCCGGAGGTTCATTGCCGCCCTCACATAAGCCCGCCATTGGTCCCTATCCTGATCGAGATCAATCCAGTCTCTACATCATATCCCACCTCCCTCAAATCCAAGTTCCCATCTACGTCTCGGCCTCCCCAAAGGTCTTATTCCCTCCGGCCTCCCAACTAACACTCTATATGCATTTCTGGATTCGCCCATACGTGCTACATGTCCTGCCCATCTCAAACGTTTGGATTTAATGTTCCTAATTATGTCAGGTGAAGAATACAATGCGTGCAGTTCTGCGTTGTGTAACTTTCTCCATTCATCCCTCTTAGCCCCAAATATTTTCCTAAGAACCTTATTCTCAAACACCCTTAATCTCTGTTCCTCTCTCAAAGTGAGAGTCCAAGTTTCACAACCATACAGAACAACCAGTAGTAATTATAACTGTTTTATAAATTCTAACTTTCAGATTTTTTGACAGCAGACTAGATGACAAAAGCTTCTCAACCGAATAATAACAGGCAATTCCGATATTTCTTCTGCGTTTAATTTCCTCCCGAGTGCCATTTAGGACTATATTTGTTACTGTTGCTCCACGATATTTGAATTTTTCCACCTCTTCGAAGAATAAATCTCCAATTTTTATAGTTCCATTTCGTACAATATTCTGGTCACGAGACATAATCATATACTTAGTCTTTTTAGGATTTACTTCCAAACTTATTTCTTTATTTGCTTCAAGTAAAATTCCCGTGTTTTCCCTAATCGTTTGTGGATTTTCTTCTAACATATTCACGTCATCCGCATAGATAAGAAGCTGTTGTAACCCGTTCAATTCCAAATCCCTCTCTGTTATCCTGAACTTTCCTAATGGCATATTCTAGAGCAAAGTTAAAAAGTAAAGGTGATAGTGCATCTCCCTGCTTTAGCCCGCAGTGAATTGGAAAAGCATCAGAAACTGACCTATACGGACTCTGCTGTATGTTTCACTAAGACACATTTTAATTAATCGAACTAGTTTCTTGGTAATACCAAATTCAATAAGAATATTATATAAAACTCCTCTCTTAATCGAGTATGAATAACTGATGTACTGTACTCTTATACTCCCATTTTTTCTCCGATATCTGTCGAATACAAAAAATCTGATCAATAGTCGATCTATTACGTCTAAAACCACACTGATGATCCGCAATAATAATAATAATAATAATAATAATAATAATAATAATAATAATAATGGTTGTGATGATTATAATGATGATGATAATAGTGTTGGTTATGGTCACTATATCAATTTTGTGCTAGATATGCTGTTGTACATGCTGTAATATATTTAACATACCTGATTGTGTGGATGCTCATCTACCTGAAAGTGATTGATATGACCAGGAAGGGTCTCTGCACGAACACTGATTGAAGTTCAGGCTGAAGTGGGATGTTCAGATCCTTCCATCTGTGCAGCTATAATAACTGATAATCTCTTAAACCGATTTCCGTGGAATTGAATAACGCCGTGACATTAGACATCCCTGCAACACCGTCGCTCAGGCAACACCTAGCACACACAATGGAACTCTTCAAGCTACTAATAATCTGCAAACATCTGAGGACTGTATCCCAGTGTAGTAGCTATATCAGGGATTTGCGTTTTAATACGAGAGAGTGGAAGTTTACCACCTTCCCACAGTCAATCGATAATAAATTGCTTCTTCTCTTCTGTTTGTCTCCTACGTATGTTCATATTCTGCCTATGTATTTTACACGTCTACGAGTAGGTCTAATAATAATAATAATAATAATAATAATAATAATAATAATAATAATAGTTTTATTTTCCCTGGCATAGTTAAGGCCATCAGGCCTTCTCTTCCACTCAACTAGGATCAAATTACATACAGAAAAATACATATAGGTATACAAATATTAACTTAAAAAAATAATGAACATAATAAAGTAAAAAAGAGAGATTGAATACATATACAAAATCAGTATTAACTTTAAAATAATAATAATTAAAAAATATATTCGTGTATACAGAGTGTAACAACTTTAATGTTTAGAATTTCTAGAACATGTTCCCTGACACATTCTACGTCGATTAAACCTAACATACCTATATCCAAAGTTCTATAGGTTTGGATTATTTCTACCCCAAAGTTAAATTTTTGAGTTTAATTTTATCGGTGAATACTGAAAGAAGTAACACCAATTTCCGAAAGTGACATGTCTATGTCATTATTTTTATTATTACCATATTACATTTTAATATCAACTGCTTGTGAGTATGAAAGAAGCAGTACAAAGTTGAAGAAAATGTCCTTAAGATTCCAAACACTGTACTTCTTGAAATTTGCCAATAGGCACGTGAAAATACCTACGATTTGGGAACCGTGCTTGATATGCCAAAACAGCTGCTGTTGCATTGCCATCACACAGTCCATACACATAAACTATATCGGCGTATTCCTGATGTGTGTACACAAAAAGCGCGCTTTAATGGTCAAAACTCAATAAAAAGACTAGTCACAATACGGTTTATTTTTCTCACAACTGTTATTTTAAACTGTTGTCTGTTTCGTTTCCTTAGCAACCTAAACAATTTTAATTTAATTTCTCTTAAAAGTAAAATTTCTTTCATTCACTGCATTTCAAATGTTTCATATGCATCTCTATTTAGTAATGCCATAAAATAGGCCTTGTATAAACGGTATAATGCTTGGAGCTGCAAGAAGTTCTATTTTTTCCAGCTCTGTTATCTCTGTAACCTCTCAATTTCGGATATAGGTATGTTAGGTTTAATCAACGTAGAATGTATCAGGGAACATGTTCCAGAAATTCTAAACATTAAAGTTGTTACACCATGTATAACTATTTGAAGTGATTTATATGTCATGTAATTTCTTTATATTCCCATGTATTCTATGCTTCTATAAACAGTATACAGTTTAAGGTGGTAATCGATTTTTGACACTTTGTCAATTCCGATAGCGTATGAGTGAGATGAAAGTGATAATGCCAGTGAAATGAGTCCAGGGTCCAGCGCCGAAAGTTACCCAGCACTTGCTCTTAATGGGTTCGGGGATAACCCCGGAAAAATTATCAACCAGGTAACTTGTCCTAACCAAGATTTGAACCCGGACCCGGTCATTTCACAGTTAGGCATGCTAACCGTTAGGCTACTGCAAAGCGGTGGACTTTTTGGAGTTTGCAGTATTCATTTCACGTGATCAAACAAAATATTTTTTTAGGCAGTCTCAATGTCATGTTTTCAGGCAAAATACATTTAAATATTAGATCAATAATAAATAAATAAATAAATGGATGAATGAATGAATGAATAAATGAGTAAATAAATAAATAAATAACTAAATAAATAAATGAATAAATGAATAAATGAATAAATAAATAAATAAATAAATAAATAAATAAATAAATAAATAAATAAATAAATAAATAAATGGGTAAGTAAACAGACACTTACTTACTTATGGCTTTTAAGGAACCCGCAGGTTCATTGCCGCCCTCACATAAGCCCGCCATTGGTCCCTATCCTGAGCAAGATTAATCCAGTCTCTATCATCATATCCCACCTCCCTCAAATCCATTTTAATATTATCTTCCCATCTACGTCAAGTAAACTGACACATTAATAAATAAAAAAATAAATAGGAAAATAATTAGATAAATAAATAAATTAATTAATTGATTAATTAGTAAGTAAGTAAGTAAATGAATAAATAAATAAGCTAAAACAAAATGAAAGAATGAATAATTAAGTAAAGAATTGAGTGAAAAATAGAATGTATGAATACATAAATAAGTACATAAATACATAAGTAAATAAATAAATCGGTGAATAAATAAATAAATAGGTAAATAAATCAGTGAATAAATAAATAAATAAATGGAAAACGAATGAATAAGGATATGAGTAAATAAATAAGGAAACAAATAAGTAAAGAAAGAAATAATGATTAAATAAGTAAATAAGTAAATAAATAAATCGGCGAATAAATAAATAAATAAATAAATAAATAAATAAATAAATAAATAAATAATACATAGTTTTCTGCCTAAGGGTAGGCCTAAGTCTTTCACTGCAAACCCAACATTCTCCAATCTTTCCTATTTTCTGCCTTTCTCTTAGTCTCTATATATGATCCATATATCTTAATGTCGCCGATCATCTGATATATTTTTATTGTGCCCGCAACTATTTTCCCGTTCACCATTCCTTCCAGTGCATCCTTTAATAGGCAGTTTCTTCTCAGCCAGTGACCCAACCAATTCCTTTTCCTCTTCCTGATCAGTTTCAGCATTATTCTTCTTCACCCACTCTTTCCAATACATTTTCATTTCTTATTCTGTCTGTTCATTTCACACGTGCCATTCTTCTCCATATCCATACTTGAAATGCTTCTATTCGCTTCTATTTACTTCGTCGTAATGTCCATGTTTCTGCCCTATGCAATGTCACACTCCACACAAAGCACTCCACTAGTTAAAATAAATATACAAGTAAATATTTATATAAATAATTAAATAGAAACATAAGTAATCAAATAAGTAAATAAACAAATAAATAAAAAGATAAATAAAAGTTCGTGACTCGATAGCTATTAGATGGTTAAGTTCGACTCGCTGACTAATGGTAGAGGTGAACTATTATGCAACCAGTACCAGGATAACATGGTCAGCACGATTATCTCTCCAGCCGTTATAGCTGGATTGTGAAACAAAATTTCGGTAGGCATTTATCGTACGCTAGCCCTCAAGTTCATCACGACGCTGGATGGACACCGGTTCCATACACTGAGCGAAATTTCATGAGAAAACTTTTTCCCCATAAGACACAGGCTTGCAAAATGTATGTTGCAACATAAAAAACACAGCGATCTCTTTAACAGGCTTTCTCTGTGATCTCCGTGAAGTCAGGCTACCCTCCAATCAACCGTAGATATAAATAATGTATTTCTTGTGTTCCCTATTTGTCATTTTGTTGTCATGCAGGCTGCATCAATTGCTCCTTACATTTTTTCCCGCCTCTGCCATAAGCCTCGAACCAACGCTCATTTCAGTCGGTAAAAACCTGACTCCATAGACCACACTGCTACGGCAGAGAAGAACAATAAATACCGAAATAGTATTTTCTTGACATTTCCATTTTCTATCACTACTTTTAAACTATATTCAATTATTTTAACGCTTAATAATTATGTACAGTAAATTACAGTTTGAATAAAACCATAATATTCACTTTGTAACGACGTATAATTTCTGTTTCTTGTTAAATACATCAAGAATCACAATAAAAAGAAACCAAAATAGACTTATCAAAACACACGCGAATCCTGTTTATAAAATGAACAATTGCAACACGCATCTGGAAGACAGATGAAGTCGAATCAGTAGTACCAACATAAAATATCCTCACTTCCCGTCTCTTATAGGAAGTTCCGTAAAATTAATTGAAGTGATGGTTTGCGTGCCTTACTCGAAACGGAAGCTGATGTCAGTTTCCTAGTTCCGGTGAGCACCCTGTAGCGTGACAGGAACAATAGAAAGACGTTATCACATTTAAAACAAACGGCTGCGCAGTCTTGCCTTCTAGGGGACCGTGCGCGCAGACAGCAGACGATCGACTGCGCGATTCGCGGCATTATTGCATTACGTGAAGCGACTCCATCTTGATGCAAGGCCTCCTATTGAAATCCGAACAGGAATTCCGTGCTGGCTGCTCAGCTCAGATCAAACATTCATCTCCATAACTCCCAGAAACAGAAGCGAAGCGAGAATACATGTAAGCCTGTACGGACTTGAATGAATTCATTTTGTGGGCGATTTTCATATTGAAAGAATTCGATTTTAATTGTACTTTCAAATGTTTATTTATTGTTAGGCTATTTGTATGTGCTGTAATTTATTGCGTCCGTACTTTACAAAGAATTAGGCATCTACTTATTCTGATTTAATCTTTACATGTGTCTATATTACTTCTTCTTCATTTGTTTTCCTTCTCCCATACTAACTTTGGATGCATTTTTTCTGGCTTTCTTTGAATGCGTTTTATACAATCATTACCTCTTCGCTGAAATTCTAAGGTAAGTCAAGATTTGAGGATATGGCTCTAATGTTGGCAATCACAATCATGGCATTCTAAACGAATTAAATTAATAGATAGTTGAAATAGAGTAGGCATTGCCACAAACAGAGATTTCTCTTAAGTCAATTGAACATCGGTTCATGTTATACGATTCTTAGCCTTTTTTTTGTAGCTTTATGTAAAAATAATATTGTTTCATTGTAAAATGATTCTGAAGAGAAAACGAAAAGAAGATACGACAAGTGACAGACTGTGAAAGAGACATATTATTATCCTGATGACAGTTGGAAGACTTACTCCCTGCAAGTCTACAGAAACTACTTGAAAATTACCTGAAATCAATATACAGAAAACAGTATTTTTGGCTATTGTGTGTTCAATGCAAAATGTGGATAATTATATCCAATTTTATTGCAAAAAGGGATTAACTCCATTATTTGTTTATATTTTACTTCCTAAATTATTGACTGTAATAAATGAGTGAGTGATAAAATGAAACTCCTAGATACCCAGGACATGCTCTGGAAAAGAAAAAAAGCTCACTTAAAATTTGAAATTTTTAGAATGTTCTTTTGTTGTTTTTCACAACTTTGTAAAAGTGGAGCTACCTCCTTCCTGCAGGAAACCCTTCAATTGTTCTTCCTCTGACACATATCGTCAAGTGAGATATACTGACTAGTTATAGATCACACATCAGCTAGACCTCAATCAGCTTCCCGTTCTCGTTCTGGTTTTCGTTCTCGGTTTATTGTGGACAGCCTTTACGCCACAACCGGTGAACTTAGGGATTCTTCTAGTAAGAACCTTCGATTTGGACGGGTGTTTGCGGAAGCTATGGTGACGTCACTGGTTTTATGAAAACATATTCAAAAGCACGTTACGTCAAAGCTATTAAATTTTATCTACAAGCAACAAACACCGACTGTATTCGAAGATTCATTAATCTAATACTACTGGCGAAAAATAATGTAACGGTAAAATGAACGCTTAGAGGGAGAGCCATTAAAATTGTCCTAATATTTCAGTGGTGCAGTGTTAAATATCTTACGTCAAAGGAGAATTTATCACTTAAGAATTTAGTTATAACTAGCCGTACCCGTGCGCTCCGCTGCACCCGTTAGAAATAAATATAAAGTAATTACATAATTAAAATAGGACATTTGATCCAGGGAACATTCGTGTTTGATAGAAGGATAAATCGTTTAATATATTACTTAATTTAAATTATATTTAAATAATTAAAATTGAATCATTTTGGTCCAGAGAGCACTCATTTGGTGCAATGACAATTCCTTTAACATGTTTCTTAATTTTTATTACATGCATCCATAGTTCAATGAACATTGACATCATTTAGATTTAATGTGTATACTTTATTTTACTTGTTATATGTTTCCATTGAATTATGGTAATAACTTAATTTTAACTCTTGTTTTCTACGTATTCAGTGAATGGCGCTTGGCCCACTATGATTGTGAACTCTTCAAATTACTTAAATTATATTATATAATATTACATATTATAGTATATTATATTATATTATATTATATTATATTATATTATATTATATTATATTATATTATATCAGAAGTTACTGTAATACCATTATAGCATTATGTCCATCTAGAGAAACTACACTTTCCAATGGTGAAATAATAATTAATTATACAAATCGGTTAATTTAGCTTCCGATATTACTTAATACAAACAGAAACATTCTCTGTAGGCTATCTTTCATAGCTTTCGATTGTTGCTGTCCAAGGCCCCTTATATACGAAGTCATTTGTTTTTTAATTCATTACATGGCCTTAGATGGCAGTTATTTTAATTCTAAAACTCATTTATCTCATTAAATATCAGTCCTATCAAACTTTTTCAAGGGATAAAACTTATCGCAAATTAGTTTTAAAGAAACTTTTGTTATGTAACATTATAACAAATGAACTGAGGAATAGAGACTGAACATCGGGCGTGAGATTCGTGACAACAGACACTGTAAAGAAAAATTTATGATAACATCAACTTATTTCACTACTAGCAGTACCCGTGCGCTCCTCTGCACCCGTTAGAAATAAATAGAAAGTAATTACATAATTAAAATAGGACGTTTGATCCAGGGAACATTCGTGTTTGATAGAAGGATAAATCGTTTAATTTGTTACTTAATTTAAATTGCATCCAAATAATTAAAATGCGATCATTTTGGTCCAGAGACACTCATTTGGTGCAATGACAATTCCTTTAACATGTTTCTTAATTTTTATTACGTGCATCCATAGTTCAATGAACATTGACATCATTTAGATTTAATGTGTATACTTTATTTTACTTGTTATATGTTTCCATTGAATTATGGTAATAACTTAATTTTAACTCTTGTTTTCTACGTATTCAGTAAATGGCGCTTGACCCACTATGGTTCTGAACCCTTCAAATAACTTAAATAACTTAAATTAAATTAAATTATATTATATTATATTATATTATATTATATTATATTATATTATATTATATTATATTATATTATATTATATTATGTTATATTATATTATATTATATTATATTATGTTATGTTATATTATATTATATTATATTATATTATATTATATTATATTATATTATATTATATTATATTATATTATATTATATTATATTATATTTTATTATATTATATTATATTATATTATATTATATTATATTATATTATATAAAAAGTGTGTTGATAACGGATGTACCCCGATAAGTAAGTTTCAATTTGTTATGGGGGCTCTTGAATCTCAGAAGGAACAAATTTTATTTTACAACAGCGCAACATAATCTGCTTGGCTCATTACCCAAATTTTTTGCATTGCATTTAGTGCATATGTATTTTATGTATTTTAACTCGATTCAATTGAGCATAGTTAAAATTTGGATTATAAAATAATGAAATGCTAAGCTAACATATTATTACTACATACTAAATCAATACACTCTCGTTGTTCGTTAATTCTCTGAGATAAACATTATTTTAAGAAATACAGGAAACGAATACACAGAATAGCCTATCAAGTTTTCTGTGCATAAGAAGCTATTTTAATCTTACCTGTCCTCAATTCACTCCGAAGTTACTGTAATAACATTATAGCATTATGTCCATCTAGAGAAACTACACTTTCATATGGTGAAATAATAATTAATTATACAAATCGGTTAATTTAGCTTCCGATATTGCTTCATACAAGCACAGAAACATTTTCTGTAGGCTATGATTCATAGCTTTCGATTGTTGTTGACGAAGGCCCCTTATAGACGAAGTCATTTGTTTTTTAATTCATTAGACGGCCTTAGATGGCAGTTATTTTAATTTTAAAACTCATTTATCTCATTAAATATCAGTCCTATCAAAATTTTTCAAAGAATAAAACTTATCGGAAAGGATTTTTAAAGAAATTGTTGTTATGTAACATTTTTCATAAAAATCAATAATAAGCGAGATATTTCGATTTATTTAATTCAGGCCCCCTTATAACCCCCCTTTTAAATAATGTATTTTGAATGCCATATAGACTGTAATCTAAGAAACAACGAACTTCATTTATATTCCAATTTTCATCGAAATCCGTTCAGCCATTATCGCGTGAAAAAGCAGTCAGACAGACAGACAGACAGACAGATAGACAGACATACAAACAAAAATTTCAAAAAAGCGATTTTCGATTTCAGGATGGTTAGTTATACATGTTAACACCAATTATTTTTGGAAAATCGAAAATTACCGGAAAAATTTTGGCTACAGATTTATTATTGGTATAGATAATAACTTTCATGTGTTAAAATAAAAACTACGTGGAAAATTATCTGTTTGACTAGTTTTCATTCGGACACCTGAACATTGTTATTGTAACTAAATTCTTAAAGATACAAAGTGTTAAAAGTGTGTAATCAAGATGGATAAAATCAAGGAGACTTTATGCTGTAACTATTAGAAATTACGAAAGCTGTACCAAGAATTTCCACTGCATTACGACCATATAATACAGAGTGATTTATATAGAACTGACACATTTCTTTCTTTAATTATTCCGTTGGAAATTCATTCAATGACCCAATTTTATCACCAAATTAAGCAGAATGTTCTGGAGTTTCGATTCCTTGTCACTAGATGCGCAGATGTTTATGTTTTATTCCTATTGTTGGCAGCACTGATCCAATTTTAGCACCAAATTAAGCAGAATGTTCTGGAGTTTCGATTTCTTGTCACTAGATGCGCAGATGTTTATGTTTTACTCCTATTGTTGGCAGCACTGATCCAATTTTAGCACCAAATTAAGCAGAATGTTCTGGAGTTTCGATTCCTTGTCACTAGATGCGCAGATGTTTATGTTTTATTCCTATTGTTGGCAGCACTGATCCAATTTTAGCACCAAATTAAGCAGAATGTTCTGGAGTTTCGATTCCTTGTCACTAGATGCGCAGATGTTTATGTTTTATTCCTATTGTTGGCAGCACTGACCCAATTTTAGCACCAAATTAAGCAGAATGTTCTGGAGTTTCGATTCCTTGTCACTAGATGCTCAGATGTTTATGTTTTATTCCTATTGTTGGCAGCACTGATCCAATTTTAGCACCAAATTAAGCAGAATGTTCTGGAGTTTCGATTCCTTGTCACTAGATGCGCATATGTTTATGTTTTATTCCTATTGTTGGCAGCACTGACCAAATTTTAGCACCAAATTAAGCAGAATGTTCTGGAGTTTCGATTCCTTGTCACTAGATGCGCAGATGTTTATGTTTTATTCCTATTGTTGGCAGCACTGATCCAATTTTAGCACCAAATTAAGCAGAATGTTCTGGAGTTTCGATTCCTTGTCACTAGATGCGCAGATGTTTATGTTTTATTCCTATTGTTGGCAGCACTGATCCAATTTTAGCACCAAATTAAGCAGAATGTTCTGGAGTTTCGATTTCTTGTCACTAGATGCGCAGATGTTTGTTTTATTCCTATTGTTGGCAGCACTGATCCAATTTTAGCACCAAATTAAGCAGAACGTTCTGGAGTTTCGATTCCTTGTCACTAGATGCGCAGATGTTTATGTTTTATTCCTATTGTTGGCAGCACTGACCAAATTTTAGCACCAAATTAAGCAGAATGTTCTGGAGTTTCGATTCCTTGTCACTAGATGCGCATATGTTTATGTTTTATTCCTATTGTTGGCAGCACTGATCCAATTTTAGCACCAAATTAAGCAGAATGTTCTGGAGTTTCGATTCCTTGTCACTAGATGCGCAGATGTTTATGTTTTATTCCTATTGTTGGCAGCACTGACCCAATTTTAGCACCAAATTAAGCAGAATGTTCTGGAGTTTCGATTCCTTGTCACTAGATGCGCAGATGTTTATGTTTTATTCCTATTGTTGGCAGCACTGATCCAATTTTAGCACCAAATTAAGCAGAATGTTCTGGAGTTTCGATTCCTTGTCACTAGATGCGCAGATGTTTATGTTTTATTCCTATTGTTGGCAGCACTGACCAAATTTTAGCACCAAATTAAGCAGAATGTTCTGGAGTTTCGATTCCTTGTCACTAGATGTGCAGATGTTTATGTTTTATTCCTATTGTTGGCAGCACTAGATGCGCAGATGTTTATGTTTTATTCCTATTGTTGGCAGCACTGACCCAATTTTAGCACCAAATTAAGCAGAATGTTCTGGAGTTTCGATTCCTTGTCACTAGATGCGCAGATGTTTATGTTTTATTCCTATTGTTGGCAGCACTGATCCAATTTTAGCACCAAATTAAGCAGAATGTTCTGGAGTTTCGATTCCTTGTTGCTAGATGCGCAGATGTTTATGTTTTATTCCTATTGTTGGCAGCACTGACCAAATTTTAGCACCAAATTAAGCAGAATGTTCTGGAGTTTCAATTCCTTGTTACTAGATGCGCAGATGTTTATGTTTTATTCTTATTGTTGGCAGCACTGATCCAATTTTAGCACCAAATTAAGCAGAATGTTCTGGAGTTTCGATTCCTTGTCACTAGATGTGCAGATGTTTATGTTTTATTCCTATTGTTGGCAGCACTAGATGCGCAGATGTTTATGTTTTATTCCTATTGTTGACAGCTGTTTTCGACATTTTGTGTCAACGTGAAAATGCAGTACACATTAAATCAACGACTCTTCCTTGTGAAGCAATACTGGATTACGAATTCAATTACAGTTACTCAAAGGGCATACCAGACAGAATTTGGCGTTCGCAATCCTCCCAAAAGAAACACAATACTGGGACTGGTAAACAAATTGGAAACAACTGGATCTCTGGTGAGTGAAAAGGGGCAAGCATCGTTCATCTAGGCTTCCCACGGTTGTTGTTGACGTAAGAGCACGACTGGAGCAGTCACCCAAAAAATCATTAAGACATTTATCGCAGGAGACAGGGTACACCTACTCAATGTGTCAAAGAGCTTAAAGCCATGTAGGGTTACGGTTGTTCATCAGCTACAGGAACCAGATAAGGATAAAAGATTGAATTATTGTCGGCTTCAGACGTTCATTGTGCAAAATCCTGCCATATTGTCCATCACATGGTTCACAGATGAAGCATGATTCCATTTATCCGGTTATGTGACAACCGAATAATTTCCAAGAACCTGTGGCCACCGAGATCTCCGGATTTGACAACGCCGGACTTCTTTCTATGGGGTTACTTAAAAGACAGGGTTTACGCCACACGTCCCCAGACATTGGACGATCTGAAGCACAACATCACACAGGAGATTCAAGCTAACAACAGAGTCCTCCAACGAGTGGCCAGTAACATGGGACGACGTGTTGAGTTGTGCCTTATGCAGGATGGAGGACATTTTCAACATTTGCTATAGAGGTAAATAATCTCCCAAAATTCCTCTACAGTTTAGGTATAATAAGTTGTCGCTAGCACAATTCGTTTTGAAACAATTAATGAAAGAAATGTGACAGTTCTATATAAATCACTCTGTATATAGAGGTTTCCACGTTAAGAAAAAAAAGCATTGGTTTTATGGGTCTTGCCTAATACATTGTACAAGGTATGGTATATAGGCGTTTATACCCGACCTTGCCGAAATGTAGTAAATATACACCTGGTAGCAGTCCTTCAATGCATGCCATTAAAGTACACCTATTCATTAAATTTCAGGTTTTCGATTATTCTCGGATATGCAATCTAAAGACAACTAGGGAAACATCACGGAGGCTGGAAAATCCAATACTGTCGCAGAAGGTTATGTTCTGTTACTATAATAATTAGCGTTAATTGTAAATAATATTCAAATAAATTCAATTTGTCATCTCGTTTTTCAATTCTAAATCAATTTTCAGGTTATATCAAAATTAATGTTCATGTTATTCATGTTATTCTCTCAATTTTCTGTCAGATGCGTTTCCAATTCACTGTGGGCTAAAGCAAGGAGATGCACTATCACCTTTACTTTTTAACTTTGCTCTAGAGTATGCCATTAGGAAAGTCCAGGATAACAGAGAGGGTTTGGAATTGAACGGATTACATCAGCTGCTTGTCTATGCGGATGACGTGAATATTTTAGGAGAAAATCCACAAACGATTAGGGAAAACATGGGAATTTTACTGGAAGCAAGTAAGGAGAGAGGTTTGGCAGTAAATCCCGAAAAGACTAAGTATATGATTATGTCTCGTGACGAAAATATTATACGAAATGAAAATATAAAAATTGGAAATTTATCTTTTGAAGAGGTGGAGAAGTTCAAATATCTGGGAACAATAGTAACAAATATAAATGATACTCGGGAGGAAATTAAACACAGAATAAATATGAGAAATGCCTGTTATTATTCGTTTGAGAAACTTTTATCATCCAGTCTGCTGTCAAAAAATTTGAAAGTTAGAATTTATAAAACAGTTATATTACCGGTTGTTCTTTATGGTTGTGAAACTTGGACTCTCACTTTGAGAGAGGAACACAGATTAAGGGTGTTTGAATAAATATTTGGGGCTAAGAGGGATGAAGTTACAGGAGAATGGAGAAAGTTACACAACACAGAACTGCACGTATTGTATTCTTCACCTGACATAATTAGGAACATTAAATCCAGACGTTTGAGATGGGCAGGGCATGTAGCACGTATGGGTGAATCCAGAAATGCATATAGAGTGTTAGTTGGGGGGCCGGAGGGAAAAAGACCTTTAGGGAGGCCGAGACGTAGATGGGAAGATAATATTAAAATGTATTTGAGGGAGGTGGGATATGATGGTAGAGAATGGATTAACATTTCTCAGGATATGGACCAATGGCGGGCTTATGTGAGGGCGGCAATGAACCTCCGGGTTCCTTAAAAGCCAGTAAGTAAGTAAGTAAGTAAGTAAGTAAGTAAGTAAGTAAGTAAGTAAGTAAGTAAGTAAGTAAGTAAATGAGTAAGTAAGTTATTCTCTCAATTATATCAAGGTCAATGACATTGGTTCCTCGGAAAAAATCAATACTTTCGCGTCTGCGCACATCTCACAATTTAGGTCAATCAACCATAACATGAATACTTATGAATAATTTCAAGTTAGAAATATGGTCGAGCATAAAAAGTCGTATGAAACTTGCCTATAATGGTAATTAAGACGCTCGTATGAAAATTATGAAACTCGCTTGCGCTCGTTTCATAAACAAACATACTCGCGTCTTAAATACTACCATTATAGGCTCGTTGCATAATGTACTATTCTATAGCAACTAGTCATTTGATGAATAGTCCCATATGTTTTGTGCTTTTTTCTTAACGTCAAATTCTCTATAGCCTATTTCAATTTAATTTTCCCGCAGCTACCGGCATGGTAGAGGGGTTAGGGAGCGGGACTTGTTCTACAAGACTGCCTTTGGGCGTTAGTTCGAATCTGATCCAGACTTCTTCCGCGTTTTCCTCAACTGTAAGACGACTGTCAGATAATCTCATGACGAATTCTTGCACTCATCTCGTCAAAATAACTCCTGGCTGTCTTCCACTATACAGGGTGTTTCAGATGTGATGGTCAAAATGTACGGATGAAAAGTACAAACGAAGAGAAGCAAAAGATCTAGTAAATATGGGTGAGCTAATTATCCACTTAAGTGATAATGCCATTTTTTTGCTGGTTGAGACCGCCAGTGAACCGACGTTTGGATACGTTGAAACAGCAACATTCATGCTTCGTATGTATGCCGCACTCTTCCCATTGCAGACGATATGGTGAACGGTGGATAGGTAGAGGAGGACCTGTACCTAGATCACTGGATTTAAATGCTTTTGATTTTTGTGTATGGAGTTATGTAAAAAGCTTAGGTTACACAACAATCACAACATCTAAGAGTCCACACCTATGGAGTAACAGTCAGCGCGTCTGATCGTAAAACCAGGTGGCCCGGGTTCAAATCCCGGTCGGGGCAAGTTACCTGGTTGAGGTTTTTTTCCGGGGTTTTCCCTCAACCAAATACGAGCAAATTCTGGGTAACTTTCGGTGCTGGACCCCGGACTCATTTCACCTGCATTATCACCTTCATTTCATTCAGACGCTAAATAGCCTAGATGTTGATACAGCGTCGTAAAATAACCCAATAAAATAAAATAAAAAAAAACATCTGAAGAACTGCGTCATCGGATTGTAGATCCCTTTTATCAAATGAAAAATGACCCAGGGTTGCTCGAGTGCATTCTTGGGTCTTTTCAGAGAGGACCAGACAAATGCATTCAAATGCATGGTCAGCATTTTGAACACCTGCTGTAAGATTCTTCAGTTAACCTTGTTTATACACAAACTTTATTCTCTATTCTTTCAAACAAAAAAGTTTCTTTTGTGTATGTTTAATCACATTTCTATGGTGTTGAAGCCAAAATTATGAATTTCACTCTCTCGTGATTGATTTTTTTGTTGGGTTATTTTACGACGCTGTATCAACATCTAGGTTATTTAGCGTCTGAATGAAATGAAGGTGATAATGCCGGTGAAATGAGTCCGGAGTCCAGCACCGAAAGTTACCCAGCATTTGCTCGTGTTGGGTTGAGGGAAAACCCCCAGAAAAAACCTCAACCAGGTAACTTGCACCGACCGGGATTCGAACCAACCCGGGCCACCTGGTTTCGCGGCCAGACGCGCTGACTGTTACTCCACAGGTGTGGACTCGTCATTGATGAATTAAATAAAATGATCAGTGCTTTTGTTGGAATTAGTACTTAGTATTCAGCAGACCTCAACCAGAAAAAAATGGCATTATATCGTAAATGGTTAATTTGCGGACTATTTTGCTTCTCTTCGTTTATACTTGTTATCCCTAAATTTTTGACCACAATTCTGAAACACTCTGTATATTACCTCCCTGTATCTGGTCTATATATTTTTGGAGTTATTTGAATGATATCACAAGAACGACGGTTTTTAAAGGGACTGAGGCATATACAAGTTTCACGTTATTGGTCTTTATATGATTAATTATATTTTTATACTTCAGTATTTTAGCTCTTTCGTAATGACATTTCCTTTTTCAGGCATGGCTACATCGACAGTTTTATATTTTGTTATTTTTTCTTCAATATTACGTTGGTTTGTTTGCCGTTACTCTTCTGTCAGTGATTAATTGCTGGTTCCACGAGACAGTGTAGCTCCTATGTCGTTCAAATATCTGTGGTTGACATGGATACCGGTGGCTTTTTTCTATTCAAATTTTAACTGCTGTGCAATTTGTTAATGGATGTATTTACAGATATAATCATTTGTTTTAGGTATCGATATTCATTATTGATATTGATGATTATGATGATTATTATTGTTATCGTTTTCATTCATTCCTAATTTCTTGTCCAAAGGCAGGTCTTTCACTACAAACCCAGCATTCTCCAGTTTCCCCTATTTTCCGTCTCACTTTCAGCGTTCCTCTGCGCCAAATTTTTCTTCCGTTCACCATTCCTTCCAGTGCATCCTTCAGTAGGCAGTTTCTTTTTAACTAGTGGCCCAACCAATTTATTTTTCTCTTCCTGATCAGTTTCAGCATTATTCTTTTTTCACGCTCCATTTTTCTTCACACCACATTTCAAACCTCCTACATCTATATTAAGTATTAAATTACATAATTCTGATTGTTGTCTTATACAGTGTAAATGTCCGATTATTAAGGAGTCCTCTCAAGTTAAGTATTTAGGCATAATTTTCGATAATCATTTAAAATGGAACCAACACATTAATTACTTTTGTAATAAATTACTCAAAATAGTATATTATTTTGTTTTATTGAGGAATTACTTGTCAATAAGTTTATTACGCACAATATATTTAACTTTATTTCAATCGGTAATTATGTATGGAATTATAGGATGGGGTAGCTCATTTAAATCCAATTTTAATCCACTTTATTTATTACAGAAGAAAATAATTAAAATATGTCTTCATAAACCTATTGATTTTCCATCTCAAAATTTGTTTTTAGACTTTAGTGTACTTAACGTAAGACAAATTTATTATATCGTATTAATAAAATTCATACATAAAAATCGAAATAATTTTGAATTGTATTCTCATAGTTATGAAACAAAAGGTATGAATTCTTTAAGATTGTTTGAACCAAAATGCAACACTGTTACAGTATTTAATCATAGTAGTAATTTAGGCCCAAGAATATATAACAAATTTGTATTTAAATATCCTAATCTTGTCAATTCTAATACTTCTAGTATTAAATTTAAAAAGTTATGTATGGATTTTATAAAAATTGAAAAATTGTAAATTTAAATTTATATACTATAATTGCATAGTAGGCATAAGACAAATTGTATTGTATACTTATTAATTTCAATTCAGGAATGCGCCCCTGAGCACGAGTTCTACTCTTTCAGGGGCGAGCTAAAGTTTTTCTGTATATATTATATGTTATGTTATAATTATTAGCAAAATAATAAATAAATAAATTAATTAATTAATGCTTCTAGTCGCTTCTCTTCACTTCATCATAATGTCCATGTTTCTGTTCCATACATGCCACACTCCACACAAAGCACTTCAATAGTCTCATCCTTATTTTTTACCTATAGGTCCGCAGAAGATGCTCCTTTTTCTATTAAAAGCTTCCTTTGCCATTTCTATCCTCCTTTTGACTTCCTGGCAGCAGCTCATGTTACTGCTTATAGTACACCCTAAGTATTTGAAGCTGTCCACTTGCTCTACTGCCTCATTTCGAAATCTGAAATTTACCTTCTTTATTTTTCTTTCGATAACCATGGTCTTCGTCTTTTTGCATTTATCTTCATCACATACTACTCACAGCTTTAATTTAGCTGCACTAACATATCCTTAGTATCATCTCCTCTTCTGCTAACAGCACCATATCATCAGAAAATCTTCTACACTTTATTCTTCTTTCTCCTACTGTCACCCTTCCCATGATTTTAGTAGGTTATTTTACGACGCTTTAACAACATCTTAGGTTATTTAGCGTCTGAATGAGATGAAGGTGATAATGCCGGTGAAATGAGTCCGGGGTCCAGCACCGAAACTTACCCAGCATTTGCTCATATTGGGTTGAGGGAAAACCCCGGAAAAAACCTCAACCAGGTAACTTGCCCCGACCTGGAATCGAACCCGGGCCACCTGGTTTCGCGGCCAGACGCGCTGACCGTTACTACACAGGTGTGGACCACCCATCCCATGTTCTTAAATAGTAATATGCGTTACAAGAGCGGTATGTGGACGTTTTCATGGTCGAGGAAAAGATTGAAAAAGCGAAACGTAGTTGAGCTTTTTTAATTTCCGAGAACATGAAAACAAACATACCGCTCGTGTACCGTACATTATTTTGTGCGAAGATCGTTTATTACATACCTGAAAGACGAATTTCTAATTAGTTGCAGTGAAATCTCCATCTTGGTTTCTGTTTAATGACGGCAAGTTCGGAACACCAAAATATCTTTCTTCAACATTGTTGCCATAAAATGTTTTCTGTGTTTACTATACTCCAGCAGGCCGTGATATACGTCTGTCTTTTTTTTCCCCCCCAGTCTATAAATGCGAACTTAAAACAAACGGTAAGGTTATGTAATGATTTATTTTTCATTTTAATATTTTAACAATATTATTTATATAACATATTGCAGTAATAACATCCGCATCTGGAATCTTGTTGATTTTTTTCACGGCTTCCTTAATGTTACTTGTATCAGGAATGCAATAAGTTTCGTGGAGTAGTAGACTGTACTTAATTTTGCAAATATTTAAAAACAATAATTAACATTGCAATTTAGGTGAAATTGCAGTGGTAAGTTTCCAATTTATAATTATTACTATGTTAAACGTCTCTAAAAATAATATGTTAAAAGCCTAAAGCAGTAAAATGAATATCGCGCTTAAGCGGTAAGAAGAGGGAAATTGTTATGTGTGTTACGTTGGGAATACTGAATGGGGTATTTCACACTTACCGCGTGTTGGTTCTGTGCGGAAAACAAGCAAATACGCACGATCTCGCACAAAAATCTTTTAATGCTATTATAGGCGAAAAATATTTAACTTTTATTTTGCCGATGAAATCCCAGATTTTCTTTAACATAAAAGTGTAAAGGTGTGGAGCATCTAAGCACTTTAACACAAAGAGGCTTCTTGTGTACCCGTGATGGTATGAGTTAAGTGCCAATTGTGCTGCCCACCATTCCGAATCCACCATCCGCTATACCACGCATTCCTCTTCAGCAATGAAATCCGTATTTGTGAGTCATTTAATGTCCGTCAGTACTGCTGTCTACCAATTTTTGGACAAACAGCGAAGAGCCCCATATGGCGGGACGATCGATTCGACGTTACGCAAACACAAGTGGTGCCCTATTTTTGAGGAGGATTAGATAATTAAATTGGCATTATGGAGATTGTGAAATGAGAAGGATAAAAACGGGGAAACACACAACTTTGGCTTAACATAACTTCGCCATCGCGGAGATTTGAACTCGGGTCTCCGGTGATCATAAATCAGCGATCTGCCAACTGAGCTACCAACGAGGATTTGCCCTGTAATTAACTTTCTAACTGTAATAACATTCGTAAAAAATTACTGTATTTCTGAACATTGTTTTCCCCAAAGATCTGCCTTCTCCCTGCATATCGACATCTCTTGGGACATAAACTGACTATAAAGGCAAACATATTCCATCGGATTTAAATATTTAAAAGCGTAGCTATTACACCAGAAACATAGGCTATAGCATATGGTTAAAAACTTAATACATATTCATTTAAAAGTTACAAATATGTTTTTATTAAATGAGAATTAAAGGGAAACGTGTTTTATCATGCAGTCTGGTGTCCCCGTTTCAGTGCATGTACGATACTTTATGTCTGTACATAAACACATACGAACATTTACAAGTGTTGAATGTCTTATGCAGCTGTGGTACGTCCTAGATTTGCAGGGAGTGCCAACTCTATTAACTACAATGTAGTATGGCTTTTAACTACTGTATTTTTATTCCAATTGCTGCAAGAATAAAAATTCAGAATATAATAATAATAATAATAATAATAATAATAATAATAATAATAATAATAATAATAATAATAATATTTACTTACTTACTGGCTTTTAAGGAACCCGGAGGTTCATTGCCGCCCTCACATAAGCCCGCCAATGGTCCCTATTCTGAGCAAGATTAATCCAGTCTCTATCATCATATCACACCTCCCTCAAATCCATTTTAATATTATCTTTCCATCTACGTCTCGGCTTCCCCAAAGATCTTTTTCCCTCCGGCCTCTCAACTAACACTTTATATACATTTCTGGATTCGCCCATACGTGCTACATGCCCTGCCCATCTCAAACGTCTGGATTTTATGTTCCTAATTATGTCAGGTGAAGAATTCAATGCGTGCAGTTCTGTGTTGTGTAACTTTCTCCATTCTCCTGTAACTTCATCCCTCTTAGCCCCAAATATTTTTCTAAGAACTTTATTCTCAAACACCCTTAATCTCTGTTCCTCTGTCAAAGTGAGAGTCCAAGTTTCACAACCATACAGAACAACCGGTAATATAACTGTTTTATAAATTCTAACTTTCAGACTTTTTGACAGAAGACTAGATGACAAAAGCTTCTCAACCGAATAATAACAGGCATTTCCCATATTTAGTCTGCGTTTAATTTCCTCCCGAGTATCATTTATATTTGTTACTGTTGCTCCAAGGTATTTGAATTTTTCCACCCCTTCGAAGGATGTCTCCAATTTTTATAGTTCCATTTCGTACAATATTCTGGTCACGAGACATAATCATATACTTAGTCTTTTCGGGAATTACTTTCACCCCTATCGCTTTACTTGCTTCAACTAGAATTTCCGTGTTTTCCCTAATCGTTTGTGGATTTTCTCCTAACATATTCACGTCATCCGCATAGACAAGAAGCTGATGTAACTCGTTCAATTCCAAATAATAATAATAATAATAATAATAATAATAATAATAATAATAATAATAATAATAATACTAATAATAATAATAATAGTCTGGGGGAGTTATTAGTAATATTGGTCCGAGATCTAAGTGCAAAACAGAAACAATAAGAAATGTGGACTTAAATTGAGGGAAAGAAGACAGAGGACGGACACTGGAAAGTTTTCTTTTCCCAATCGTACTATCAGGGACTGGAATGCTTTACCTGCAGACTTACTAAAGGCTTTACCAATAACCAAAAATGTATTTAAAAATAGGCTTAAGGACTTTACTCATAGACGGTAGTATATTATACACACTATTTAAAGGGTGTAATTGATGTTTTGTTATTTGAAGTGTTGTATCAGTGAAGAAGTATGTTGTGTCAGTGAAGTGTGAAGTGTGTTGTGTCAGTGAAGTGTGAAATGTGTTGTGTTACGTGAAAATCATAGGTGCCTGTAATAAACGTGGTTTCCTTATTTCCAAGAAAGGCATCTTGTGTGTACTTAACAAGACTGGCAAAGCTCGGATGGGATTAATTTCAGAGTGGAAAAAGCAAGCAAATCCACCCCCCCGTCACAAGTCGCCGCACCCTACGAGATGATACAAATTAATTCCATTCGAGCTTTACCAATCTTATTAAGTACACAGAAAATGCCTTTCTTGGAAATAACGAAACCTCGTTTATTGCAGGCTTCTTTTATTTTTAACTTAACTGTACTTGGCATCGGAAAGAGTCGTAATGTACCCTTCCCAAAAAGGCTCGATTTTCTTGGGAATTTCTGCTGTGAGTCGCCGTGCACTCTATGAGATCACTCACTACTGGTCTGTCACCTCGCGCCACAGTTCAGCAGTCGTGTGACTCCTGACGCACATGACGTCATTCAAATTCGTTATCAGAGATCGGAAACAACCCTGTAGTTACCGAATAAGAGGATGTTTAACATTTGGGGGAAAATATTTTTTTTCCTAAGAAAACTATTAACTTTCCACCAATATGGTATTACACTTTTTTGTTACATACAACATGAACTATTGAATCTGAAAATTTGCAGGAATATTTCACTTCCGATAATAACGATGACGTATTATTAATAAATGAAATAATCAATCAATCAATCAATCAATCCAATCAATCAATCAATCAATCAATCAACGAATCTTCTTAATGTCTCCAGCTGTTTGCTGACAACATAAAGTCCACTATAGTCCACTGTAGTCTATTCAGTTGTTGTTTTTCACGAGAAATGAGGGGTATTTTGATCGGTGTTCATTATAGATTCCTGTTGCTAGTAGCCAGAGTTGGGGTGTAGTCAATATATACTGCAGAGCTGTGTCTTCTGCAACTGGTACTGATGATTTTAATTTACTTCTTTTATACTCGACCATGCCGAAATGTAGTAGTAATTATACACCTAGTAGCAGTCCTTTAATGCATGTCATTAAAGTACACCTATTCATTAAAGTTCAGGTTTTCGATTATTCTCGGATATGCAATCGAAAGACAACGAGGGAAACGTCACGGAGGCTGGAAATCCAATACTGTCGCAGAAGGTTATGTTCTGTTACTATAATAATTAGCGTTAATTGTAAATAATATTCAAATAAACTCAATTTGTCATCTCGTTTTTCAATTCTAAATCAATTTCCAGGTTATATCAAAATTAGTTCATGTTATTCTCTAGATTACATCAAGGTCAATGACATCATTGTTTCTCGGAAAAGATCAATATTTTCGCGTCTGCGCACATCTCACAATTTACGAGCTATGCACAAGGTCACTTCCGATCTTCAGTCAGATACCAATAAAATGAATACTTCTGAATAATTTCAAGTTAGAAATATGGTCGAGCATAAAAAGTCATATGAAACTTGCCTATAATGGTAATTAATAATGTACTATTATGGTTTATGGATGGGCAGTATAGAAGAATGTGTTCCAGATCTTCATCATGATTATTACACCACAGACAAGTAGGATTATCAGACATGTGAAATCGGTGTAGGTACAATTGAGTGACAATGTGACCTGTTCTGGCTCTTGTTAAAAATGTTTGAACATGTCTCTATCCAGTGCTTTTGCTTCATTAAAGTCTCATTTTATAAACCTATATAAATGAAATAATAAATAATGCCCTTTAGTTATTTTCTTCTTATCCCCTCTTCCTTCTATTTCTTTTCATCATCTATTTGGTATTTTCTTCTTCCCCTATCGTGCATCCCCGTTTTTATTATATTCTATCTCACTTGTCTCTCATTACTTTTGTCGCTCTTTCTATCCTTTTCTCCTTATATTTCTTTCTTTTTCCATTTCCATATTTATTGTAATGTATTTCGTGTATATACCTATATATTTCCTCCTCATTACCAGGCTTCGAGACTTTGGACCCGATACAATAAGTTGTTGACTATAGGTAGTTGACTCGCTGCAGGTAGATATAAATGTGTTGAGGTAACAACGTTGCTATTTAGAGTAGAGTACGGTAGTGTGGGGACACACACACGTATGTACATTCTGAAAGTAAATGTACAGGGACATCATTTTATTTTTACTTCAATTTTTATTGTACCTGAGTTTTTGAATGTACTTCACTCCCACCCCTTCTACTAACGAAGTTCAACCGTCCTCCACACAGATCCAAACCCGCATATACAGTCATAGTAGCCACAGTACGTTCCAAAAATATGTTCGCGTTTTCCAGTGACGAAAGAGCTTACAATATTGAATTATTTTCGCACAGGTACTGTCGTCCATTTGCCTACGTCGTATCCCGGTTCCCCCATCAGCTTTTATTCGCCAGCTAGTGGCTAGGCTGTCTTAGCTCTTTTCTGAGAACATTAATTTCTGTTAGGAATTGGACGTATACGTAATATTATACAACTGTTTAAAATAACTTAAATAAATGGCTTCGTTAAGTAATTAACTGTCACGTGATTTCCCTCCTTTCTACGACCCTACGACATAACCACTTGGACGGACAGTGGATAGCATGTCTGAGTAATTTAATCTTTTCGGATCGAGCAGAAGTGAAGACTGAATTTACAGTACGTAAGGTCCTGTTTTATAGAGTAGGTACAGAATTATTTCAACATGAGTTACTAGTACGAAGGACGAAACTGGCAATTGGAATTAGATGCAATAGTCTATAGTGCGATAATATGCACAAAACAACTGAAGCCTGTATCGAAATGAACGGCCACCATTTTCAAAATTGTGTTTAAATAATCATATTATGATTATTTTTCAATTTAACTTCTTTCTCTATATTGTACGCTAATGTGCTGTAGACAGTATAGTATACACTGCATAATGAATACGTCCACATGGACAGCTCAGTTCGTGAGTAAAAACACTCATTGTTATTACTGTACTGTATTTTGATTAAACAAAAACCTAATGAAAATTATTATACTCAAAAGCGCAATATTTCATGTTTACGTAAATGGATGAACTAATTTTCTTCCCTCCTATAACTAGTAAAGTGATTTGTTTGTATATTACTCCAGTCGTGGAAGGGGATAGGAAACGGCTTTGATCCAGAGGTATAGGCAAGTTAATATTAAAAATGTTAGTAAAAATAAAATGATGTCCCTATACATTACACAATGACAATTTCAAAAGAATGTGAAAAGAATTTATTCTCCTGTCTTTTATAAGCATTTCTGTTTAATTATTCACAGTGTTAATGGTGGAAATAAGCATGTAGCAATTTTAATTTTTTCATTTATCCTATTGGTCGTCTTTAGGAAGTGCAGTTACAGTACCGAATTGCAATGTACTGCAAGATACATTCTCAGTGTCTCAAACGTAAATCTTTTTCGGTTATCTGCCAAACTAGAAAGCTGCGCTCTACGTCGGATGACGTGATAGGAGCAAAACGAAAAAACCTAACATCATTGCAGTCTCTAAGGGCCGTATTCATAGACATTTTTAGCGCGGGCTTTCGGTGGATTATCAGCGTTTTTCGTATTCATAAACCAGTGTTAGCGATAGGATATGATTTGAATTCTGTACTAGTAACCAGTGGATAGGCGGGGCTAGCTTAGTACGCTCGTAGCGCGTGCTGCGAAATGTCTATGAATAGCACCCCAAGAGACAGTCCTTTATTCTCGGGTGACTCTATGACCACTAATTTGCTGTTTATGTTACACAATGTTCCATATCCGTTATTTTTACATAAAATTGATTTCCACTTCTGTTTTACACATTCAGTAACCGGTGTACTTGGTGTCTCATTAATTCTCTGCATCATTTTCTAAATTAATTTGAGAGCGTCCGGCATCTCTTGCTCTGACTTTCCTAACCGTGTAATAGTTTCAGACACAGTTTGAAAATGGGTTTGTATGAAAAACAATTTATTCGTCAGAACCTTCAAATCCAGAGCGTTTTCCTTTGCGTATTTGTTGGCATTCATTTTACAGGGACATCATTTTATTTTTACCTCAATTTTTATTGTACCTGTGTTTTTGAATGTACTTCACTCCCACCCCTTCCACTAATGAAGTTCCAACTGTCCTCCACACAGAACCAAGGCCGCATGTAAACACTACTGAGTTAGTGAGTATAGTACGTTCCAGAAATATTTTCGCGTTTTCCAGTGACGAAAGACCATTCGAAATTGAATCATATTTTCGCACAGGTACTGTCCCTTTGCCTACGTCGCATCCCGATTTCCTGCTTCTGTTCGCCCCTCTATAAAAGCTGGGCTGTCTTAGCTCTTTTCTGAAAACATTAATTTCTGTTAGGAATTGGATGTTTACGTAATATTATACAACTGTTTAAAATAACTTAAATAAAAGGGCCTCGTTAAGTAATTAACTGTCACGTGATTTCCCCCCTTTCTACGATCTTGCGGCATAACCACATGGACGGACAGTAGATAGCATGTCTGAGAAATTTTATCTGTGCGTGTAGGGCAGAAGTGAAGATTGAATTTACAGTACGTAAGGTACTCTTTTATAGAGTAGGTACAGAATTATTTCAACATGAGTTACTAGTACGGAGGACGAAACTGGTAATTGGGATTAGGTACTATAGTCTATAGTCCGATAATATGCACAAAAGAACTGAAGCCTGTATCGAAATGAACGACCACCATTTTCAATATGTATTTAAATATCCATATTATGGTTATTTTTCAATTTAACTTCATTCTCTATATTGTAATCTGATGTGCTGTAGGCAGTATAATATACACTGCATAATGAATACGTCCGCATGCATAACTCTGTTCGTGAGTAAAAACACTTATTGTTAATACTGTACTGTATTTTGATTAAACAAAAACCTAATGAAAATTATCGAACTCAAAATCGCGATATTTCCTAGTTTACGTAAATGGTTGAACTACTTTTCTACCCTCCTATTCCTAGTAAATTGATTTGTTTGTGTTTTTCTCCAGTATCATCGAACTAAAGTCGTGGAAGGGACTAGCAAACGGTGTTTCCGGTTCTCTAAAGGTATAGCCAGGTTAATATTAAAAATGTTAGTAAAAATAAAATGATGACCCTGTACAATACCCCCACCCACTATACGCTTTACCACTGAACTGCTCTATTGGGTCCGAAGTCTCGAAGCCTGCTCATTACACTCTTTCTTTACTCCAAACTTTCCTTCCTATCTTTGGCGTTTCCTTTTTTTTCCCCTCTTTTTTATATCCCAATTTTTCGTCACATATTTCCCCTTACACTCTTCCTTCCCGTCCCCTTTTAATCGCCCCCTCCCCTGTAATGAGCCGCATAGCGTCCTGTGACCTGCTTAACCAAACGCCTTGTGCTGACCTTTCATGCGAAACTCCGTCCGATCAATCTTCTTTATGTTTGGACAGTTTCTGCTTTTTGCTGACGATAAGGCCTGAGCGTCGTGCTGCGGACTGAAACAATTGCACGTCGACCGCGTCCCTGCTACCTGCAGCTCTAATTCAATTCCATTCGACGCGGAACACCGGTCTTCATCATGTCCGTCTGCCTAAAAGCGATATGAGAAACTGCCGCAGTAGAAAACGATCTGCTACGTGAAACCGCGCCTCTCCTCGGCAGTCGGTAGCCTGGCTGGATTGTGCGTCGTCTTTCAACGCTACACCCGGGTTCAAATTTGTTCAACAGCGTCGCTTTATACCAGTAAAACTATTGATAACAATATTTTTAGCCCTGGTTCAGTCTATAATACAGTATGCAATTAAAGGATGGGATGCATTATCACAGAGTACCATTCGCCCATTAATATTACTTACTTACTTATTGGCTTTTAAGGCGAAAGGATGGTATTTTTTGGTGAAAAATGGGTAAATTAAAAAAAAAATTATTTAAAATACTTTCTGATATGTGTGGAATGCATAGCATAACATTTTGTGCGAGATCGTGCGTATTTGCTTGATTTCCGCACAAAACCAATCCGCGGAAAGTCTAAAATTCCACATTCAGTATTCCCAACCTAACACACATAACAATTTCCCTCTTCTTACCGCTTAAGTGACATATTGATTTTACTGCTTTAGGCTTTTAACATATTATTTTTAGAGACGTTCAATCTTAATAATTATAAATTGGAAACTTACCACTGCAATTTCACCTAAATTGCAATGTTAATTATTGTTTTTAAATATTTGCAAAAATTAAGTAAACTCTACTACTCCACTAAAGTTACTGCATTCGTGATGCAAGTAACATCAAGGAAGCCGTGAAAAAATCAACAAGATTCCAGATGCCGATGTTATTACTGCAATATGTTATATAAATAATATTGTTAAAATATTAAAATGAAAAATAAATCATTACATAACCTTACCGTTGTTTTAAGTTCGCATTTATAGACTGGGGGAAAAAAAAGACAGACGTATATCACGGCCTGCTGGAGTATAGTAAACACAGAAAACATTTTATAGCAACAATGTTGAAGAGAGATATTTTTGTTTTCCAAAATTGCCGTCACTGAACAGAAACCAAGATGGAGATTTCATTGCAACTAATTAGAAATTCGTCTTTCAGGTATGTAATAAACGATCTTCGCACAAAATAATGTACGATACACGAGCGGTATGTTTGTTTTCATGTTCTCGGAAATTAAAAAAGCTCAACTACGTTTCGCTCTTTCAATCTTTTCCTCCACCATGAAAACGTCAACATACCGCTCTTGTAACGTATATTGATATTGTGATATGTGTGGAATGCATTGCATAACATTTTGTGGGTATTTGTGCCCTTATCGGATGTTGAGTGGCCATTTTTAAACTTCCTGCGTTATGGATTTTTAAATCACTCGCCCACTTTTATTGTTGTTTCCGGTAAATTAAATTAAATTTTTTTTCTTTAAAATACTCTTTGATATGTGTGGAATGCATTGCATAACATTTTGTGGGTATTTGTGCCCTTATCGGATGTTGAGTGGCCATTTTTAAACTTCCTGCGTTATGGATTTTTAAATCACTCTCCCACTTTTATTGTTGTTTCCGGTAAATTAAATTAAATTTTTTTTCTTTAAAATACTCTTTGATATGTGTGGAATGCATTGCATAACATTTTGTGGGTATTTGTGCCCTTATCGGATGTTGAGTGGCCATTTTTAAACTTCCTGCGTTATGGATTTTTAAATCACTCGCCCACTTTTATTGTTGTTTCCGGTAAATTAAATTAAATTTTTTTTCTTTAAAATACTCTTTGATATGTGTGGAATGCATTGCATAACATTTGGCGGGTATTTGTGCCCTTATCGGATGTTGAGACGTCATTTTTAAACTTCCTGCGCTATGTATTTTTAAATCACACGCCCACTTTTATCGCTTTCCAGTAACTTCATTTATTTTGCTACATTGCCAGACAAAAATGGATATAATTTCTGAACTATTAAAGATACATGCATGAAATTTAGCACGCATTATTTAGACTATTATTATGAAACGTTTCTCTGTAACAGAATTTTGTTAATTGATTTCATTTTAAAAATACGTCCGTTTGTTTTCAAGAAAGGAAATCAGAAAATTGTTAATTAAATTTTAATTGTTTATTTTACAAACGTAGAGACTAATATCAAAATTCTGTTACAGACAATTTGTAGAACATGCGTTTGCAAATATATTGCAAAAAAAGTTTGAATCTATCTTTAAAAATGGTTTAGATATATCGGTTTTAGTAAAATCCTGCATTGGGTATATATATATTTTTTTCAAATTTGGGTCCCCAAATAATTTTTTTTCAAAATATTTATATTTGGTTGAGTTCCTACAGCTATGATCTCTCTACATACAAAAAATTAATATTTTACACCAAATAGGAAAAAAGTTTTAAAAAATGCCATCCTCTTCCCTTAAGGACCCCGGAGGTTCATTGCCGCCCTCACATAAGCCCGCCATAGGTCCCTATTCTGAGCAAGATTAATCCAGTCTCTATCATCGTATCCCACCTCCCTCAAATACATTTTAATATCTTCCCATCTACGTCTCGGCCTCCCTAAAGATCTTTTTCCCTCCGGCCTCCCAATTAACACTCTATATGCATTTCTGGATTCGCCCATACATGCTACATGTCCTGCCCATCTCAAACTTCTGGATTTAATGTTCCTAATTATGTCAGGTGAAGAATACAATGCGTGCAGTTCTGAGTTGTGTAACTTTCTCCATTCTCCTGTAACTTCATCCCTCTTAGCCCCAAATATTTTCCTAACAACCTTACTCTCAAACACCCTTAACCTATATTCCTCTCTCAAAGTGAGAGTCCAAGTTTCACAACCATAAAGAACAACCGGTAATATAACTGTTTTATAAATTCTAACTTTCAGATTTTTTGACAGTAGACTGGATGATAAAAGCTTCTCAACCGAATAATAACAGGCATTTCCCATATTTATTCTGTATTTAATTTCCTCCCGAGTATCATTTATATTTGTTACTGTAGCTCCAAGATATTTGAACTTCTCCACCTCATCAAAAGATATATATTTAAAAGATAAAATTCAATAATGCTGATGATGTTTGTGTAATGATTTCATCGACATTAAATAACCCTAGAAGTGACTAATAAACTTGACTGTCAAACTGAAGTAGCGGAAGGCTGGGTGGCACTTGTGGCAGGCAGGTCGAGTCCATTCCTCCAACCACAGAGACTCTGGGCCGATGCCAGAATGCGCGGAGCCAACTTTTGGGGCGGCAACCCCAGGCAATTCCACTCATGAGATGTGGTGTGGTGCAGATTTTCAAATCGGGGCTACGGAATCAGGTGTGCAGCCATAGATGACATCTTCATCCTCAGGAACTCGTGAGTAAGTCTGTAGTAAGCACAGCTTAAGGTTTGATGTACTACTATTCGAGAGGAAGTCGAAATACCAGGTTCTTGCAGCGCTAAGGGTTGGTATTATGAACGCCGTTTAACCATTAAATTCGCAAAGTACCCTATAGGATACAACAGGTTAATAGGCTATTTGCTATAATTTTAATGGAACAATAGAAAAAAATGGTAGGAAAATTAAAATTTCACAATCGAAAAATCGATGGAAAAATCGAAAGAGAATTGGGAGGACAAATTTAAAAGGTACGCAAAACACGTCCTTGCAAGGGATTGGGGGCTGTACAAAACTAAATATGTGAGCTCCAAGCCTGTTGGCCACTAGTCTCACTCCGGGTTACGCTGCTCCACTGAAGGAACTCTAGAAAATTTTGAAGGGGAAGCCGAAATTGGACGTAATCTCTTAGGTATCAGATACGCGAGGGGGACGGAGATTTGATCAAGTGATCACGGAACGGGGCGAGGAGGAGATGGCTGGTGTTTGCCGTTAGGATGGCAAGACGCTGTCATCTGTTGTTCGATGACAAAGCATCAGTGGCGTATACTGGTTAAAGGGTTTGGGCTACCGCTGACCCTATTATTACACAAAATATATCTAACAATTACTTTAATTTTAATTACCATGGTAAAACTAATAATACAAAATTATTACATTATGTTATATTATAAACTTTTTCTTTTGTAATTTCCTTGGGCTACCGCCGGTAGCCCGCAAAATACGCCCCTGCAAAGCATGTGAAGGCCGTCGGAAGAAGCGCCGTGAAATCTAAATCTGCAATTTGAGAGGTTCCTGTCCTTTCAATTGCGACTAATTGAGTGACCTCGTATATTTAATAGACTATTTATAGTATCTGAACTAGGGCATACATCGTTTATAATAAAGGGGAATATATATTGGGAAGGGCATATAGGTCCGTGGCCCATTTCTTATAGGGCTCATCCCGACATTTGTCTTACGCCTGAGGAAAACCACGGAATACCTTAGGCAGGATGAGTTGTCTCATATATAAGAGACTAGCCAATTTGGCTGTTATGTAGGAGGTGATTGTTGTCATGAGCCTTGTTGAATCGTCTCAATTTCGAGACCAGCCATTTGGCTATATGATGGCTCAATTACGAAGAGGGGGGAGAGATGTAATTGTTAATTAATTTAGAGTAATTAGGGAGATTCATGGGGATATGGGTGCAGGTCCGTGGCCCATTTCTTTTAGGGCTCATCCCGACATTTGTCTTAGCGCCTTAGGAAAACCACGGAAAAACCTTAGGCAGGATGAGAATTTCACAATACTATAATACTGTATAACATATAAAATATTGACATTGCGATAGTTGTTTTCTTTACGGTCCGACACGGTTTAATAAACTAGTGTGAGAAATGAAGTTTTGCCCATTTAAATCTTACGTTGATTTCAGACTAATGTATTTCGGTATTATAAACCTTAATTACCAGTTAATCTTGAGTTAACTTGAGTTTAACTTGATCGGCAGTCTTTTGCCGTTTAAACTGCAGTTCAAGGCTCAACAGTCACGTTGGCGGCTTCCGCTATACACATTGGACATGGCAGATGTTTTCCGAGAACTTATGTAGTGACGATGAGGAAATGATCAATATTACTGAACGACCACGGCTGCCAAGAATGTTTCGAAATAGGGTGCACCACTTTGAAAAATAAATGAACTAGGCTTTACAGTCCCTAGCTTTGTTTCGAAAAATTGCAGAATGCTATTCATATACATAGAGATTGTGATACAGTAAAGTAGACTATCGCTACAAAGTGGTATTATAATTCCTTTTTGGGACAGCCCTGCATTGTAATTAATGTGGATCCACAATTCGTGCTTCTCTGAATTAAAATAATTGATCACGCAAATGTAAGCTCGTATTTCTTACTAAAATGTATCAGCTTAGAAATCCTCTTCTAATTGCTCAATTTTAGATCGTTTGGGACAAAATAAACCTCCCATTAAAATAACAAATACAAGGTTAAACTGAAGATACAGGGGTAACCAAAAAGCAGCCTCACTTATCTAATATATTCTAATATAAGTAAATTAAATTTATATTCAATAATACATACTGTAGATCTTTGTACAAAAGGCCACAAAAGGGAAACACTGTAGGAGGAGAGTTCGATCCGGTGCTGTGTATTGAATTCGGCGTAGCTCAGTGGTCAGAGCGCTAGGTACGTAGAACTAAGGCCCCGGATTCAATTCCCGGCGCCGGAGCAAATTTTTCTCCTCAAATATTAATAATAATATTTTGCTAAAATTTAATTTTTTTCTGAAAAAAAAAAAATTCTTTTGTGGGATAAGCCCTTTTACCTGAACACCATCGATATATTTTCTTACGAGAGGCATACATTTTTGCCAGGAATATATCTACAGCATAGCCTAAATTCCACTCAATATCCGTGAGCAGATGTATGTTGTTTGTTGCCTCAATGTGAAGTTCCAGTGTGTATACATATAATTTGAATGGCGGATCTTTGTGAGGAATTCAGTCAGAATAATGAATACGGAGACTGCAGTGAAGATCTGAGCAGGATAAAACGTGAAACAAAATTGTCGCGGGGAATCTTTGAGGGTGTGTTCACAAAAGAGAACTAGAATCCTCCCTCACACATACAACGGAGGCGTTCCTGCTGAAAGCTGAGTGTGGAAGTCTGGGAGGAAACGCTGTGTAACACATGTCGGGATATCGCTCCAGGTTTTTGCCATCCTCCCCTTCTTTTTTCGTCTTCGCATTCTCTCGTCTCTGTCGGTTATATTGTTGATGTAGATGTTATCCCTTCAGACATTACTACCCTGACAGGGAGATGAATTTTACATCACGTCTATACTCAGACTAAAGTATCTTGCAGTCTTTGATCACCCAAAATAATGTGAAGTAAATAAATGGGTTTGATTTGCCATGAAATGGCTTTTAATCTTTCTTGGAATACGCTCAAATGTACACGGAGCTCTCTTACGCACTGTAATTTTAAGACATAGGCCTGCCGGCTTAATTTCCTTTCTGAAGAAAGTCATGCTAAAGATTTCCGTTGTCCTTTAGAAATCCATTGCTCTTGGCTGAGTCTCAAGTCTCCAATCTCGTCTCTAATTGTAAGCATGGCAACGACTGGAACAATGGGACCTACTAGCTGGTTCTTGCTGAAGGAATAAAGATGCGATCCTCTCATATCCTGTGCAGTTCTCATGGGCAAAGAAACTTGAAGACAGATTTGTTCCGTTTGTTTAAAATATTTTGTGATTTGCACAGTATCTATTTACAGTAATTATTACGATATCTATCCATAACATATTCCTTCACTTTATAAGACTCTTAAGTAATTTGTGATGGACAAAGCTGAGATTTTTCTCAGGGACTCCGGTTTAATACCAGGAGAAAAGTTCCAAGTCTTTTAGCAGAATCTAAATCCTTCATAACAGCTGGATTAAGACTAGCAGAAATTATGAACAAATAATATTATACAATTCAGTATCTATCTATCTATCAATCTATCTATCTATCTATCTATCTATCTATCTATCTATCTATCTATCTATCTATCTATCTATCTATCTATCTATCTATCTATCTATCTATCTATCTCTATCTATCTATCTATCTATCTATCTATCTATCTATCTATCTATCTATCTATCTATCTATCTATCTATCTATCTATCTATCTATCTATCTATCTATCTATCTATCTATCTATCTATCTATCTATCTATCTATCTATCTATCTATCTATCTATCTATCTATCTATCTATCTATCTATCTATCTATCTATCTATCTATCTATCTATCTATCTATCTATCTATCTATCTATCTATCTATCTATCTATCTATCTATCTATCTATCTATCTATCTATCTATCTATCTATCTATCTATCTATCTATCTATCTATCTATCTATCTATCTATCTATCTATCTATCTATCTATCTATCTATCTATCTATCTATCTATCTATCTATCTATCTATCTATCTATCTATCTATCTATCTATCTATCTATCTATCTATCTATCTATCTATCTATCTATCTATCTATCTATCTATCTATCTATCTATCTATCTATCTATCTATCTATCTATCTATCTATCTATCTATCTATCTATCTATCTATCTATCTATCTATCTATCTATCTATCTATCTATCTATCTATCTATCTATCTATCTATCTATCTATCTATCTATCTATCTATCTATCTATCTATCTATCTATCTATCTATCTATCTATCTATCTATCTATCTATCTATCTATCTATCTATCTATCTATCTATCTATCTATCTATCTATCTATCTATCTATCTATCTATCTATCTATCTATCTATCTATCTATCTATCTATCTATCTATCTATCTATCTATCTATCTATCTATCTATCTATCTATCTATCTATCTATCTATCTATCTATCTATCTATCTATCTATCTATCTATCTATCTATCTATCTATCTATCTATCTATCTATCTATCTATCTATCTATCTATCTATCTATCTATCTATCTATCTATCTATCTCTATCTATCTATCTATCTATCTATCTATCTATCTATCTATCTATCTATCTATCTATCTATCTATCTATCTATCTATCTATCTATCTCTATCTATCTATCTATCTATCTATCTATCTATCTATCTATCTATCTATCTATCTATCTATCTATCTATCTATCTATCTATCTATCTATCTATCTATCTATCTATCTATCTATCTATCTATCTATCTATCTATCTATCTATCTATCTATCTATCTATCTATCTATCTATCTATCTATCTATCTATCTCTATCTATCTATCTATCTATCTATCTATCTATCTATCTATCTATCTATCTATCTATCTATCTATCTATCTATCTATCTATCTATCTATCTATCTATCTATCTATCTATCTATCTATCTATCTATCTATCTATCTATCTATCTATCTATCTATCTATCTATCTATCTATCTATCTATCTATCTATCTATCTATCTATCTATCTATCTATCTATCTATCTATCTATCTATCTATCTATCTATCTATCTATCTATCTATCTATCTATCTATCTATCTATCTATCTATCTATCTATCTATCTATCTATCTATCTATCTATCTATCTATCTATCTATCTATCTCTATCTATCTATCTATCTATCTATCTATCTATCTATCTATCTATCTATCTATCTATCTATCTATCTATCTATCTATCTATCTATCTATCTATCTATCTATCTATCTATCTATCTATCTATCTATCTATCTATCTATCTATCTATCTATCTATCTATCTATCTATCTCTATCTATCTATCTATCTATCTATCTATCTATCTATCTATCTATCTATCTATCTATCTATCTATCTATCTATCTATCTATCTATCTATCTATCTATCTATCTATCTATCTATCTATCTATCTATCTATCTATCTATCTATCTATCTATCTATCTATCTATCTATCTATCTATCTATCTATCTATCTATCTATCTATCTATCTATCTATCTATCTATCTATCTATCTATCTATCTATCTATCTATCTATCTATCTATCTATCTATCTATCTATCTATCTATCTATCTATCTATCTATCTATCTATCTATCTATCTATCTATCTATCTATCTATCTATCTATCTATCTATCTATCTATCTATCTATCTATCTATCTATCCTATCCTATCTATCTATCTATCTATCTATCTATCTATCTATCTATCTATCTATCTATCTATCTATCTATCTATCTATCTATCTATCTATCTATCTATCTATCTATCTATCTATCTATCTATCCATCCATCCATCCATCCATCTATCTATATGTATAATTTGAACTGGTAATGGAAATTACGGGAAAACTGCTGAACGGATTTTAATAAATGACCCCTCATTTTGAAGCTTGGAACCCAAAGTTTTTCAGAAAAATAGTAGTTTTCAGTGAAATATCAATAGCTATTACACGAAGGCCATGACCTGCAGGATTGCTGACATATTTAGAGTTTAAATTCAATTGGTTATTAAAAACTTGAAGACTCGCCTATTTACAGGTCTGATTCTGCGGTGTGTAATTTTCTGAGTACAGCTGTGTATTGGATATAGAAATCTACAAAACTTGGAGTGGTTTGATTACATTATTACCATTAGCAATGACATTTCATTATAGTTAATGCCATGATGTGATTATTTTTCATTAATTATACATATTAATGCTATGCTGATGATATGAAAGTGAAACGTTTTGGGGTTACATAAGTAGATATAGAGAATATGTTAAATTAGATTTTCATTTCTATAATTTACTGAGTGACGGCTATTATATATATAACTTATGTAAGATAATAGTATTGTTATTAAAAATAAAATATTTTTATAGTTATTAATCAAGTGGGGTTGGGTCTTTTTCATATACTTAATGGCGGTGTGGTGTAGATATTTATATGTATCATTCTTTTCAGTATTGCCTCGAGAGAGCGCAAAAATTGCAGTTCCTAAGGAAAGATGGTATTACTTACTGATAAAATAAGAGACCTACAAAATTTTGTAGTCTCGCGATCATTTCAGCAAGATCTCTTAGCAGGACAAAATGATTTTACCTTCTACATTTCAAGCTCTACATGCAGAAGCTATACCAAAATGCTATGCCTATTGTTCCAAAGCATAGAAAACCTGACTTTTACAATCCACAATGACCTGAAATAGCTATTGCTTTACTCCCACATGAAAAACCCACTGATCGCCCTGACATTGTTACTTGCGTTTTCGCGTTGAAACTCAAGAGACATAGGACACACAGGTTCAAGAAAAAGTATTTGACATAAAACCATTCAGAGGGAGTATGTTTCATTGTTATGGAAGCAAATAACTTTCAAAATATCTGCTATTTTTCTTTGAAAATAAATCTGAAAAATTTTTATTTGAACGTGTAATGAACTTAGTCTGCAGCATTTGCTGCACAAGCCATTAGTTGAAATATAATCCAGAGCTTAGCAATGTACACATTCTTAAATTTTAAAATAAAGTAACAGTATATTATGAAACAAGTTTATAATGTTATATTTTATAGAATGAGTCAATTTTTGGGAAACAAGCTATGTGAGTTTCCTAATTTTTACGAATTCAGTAACTGTATAACATCATAAATGTCAAATCAAGATTTCAGGTATAACTCCCTGTAAAGTTGATTTGAATAATTTCGAGGGAAAAATTGTTCCGGAGCCGGATATCGAACCCGGGACCTTTGGTTTAACGTACCAACGCTCTACCACTGAGTATAACAGGGAGTTATACCTGAAATCTTGATTTGCATAATAAACGTCACTGTTCGTTAACAGAAAACCACAATTTAAGTCACACGGAGTTAGTGTGCACTCGAAGTTGGTTGCTTGACGGTTGTCAGCCTACTTTGAGGTCTGTGGATATAGAGGGAAAAGTTGGATCGGTGTCGGTTAGAGTTTCCGGGTAGCTCAGTGGTAGAGCGTTGGTACTTTAAATCAAAGGTCCCGGGTTCGATACCCGGCTCCGGAACAATTTTTCCCTCGAAATTATTCATCATAAATGTCTTTTAAACGTTATTTTTTGTACGACATCAATATAAAACAATTAATAAACAAATAACATCAGATTTGTAATGATGGGTATCATATCATTGATATCATGGTCTATGAAGAAAGAGGTTGCTATGACGACAATGATGTATTAAATATTAGCATGGCAAATCGTTTCATAATGTTAAAGTAGACGGATAGACACATTAACATTCAAAACAGGGTAAGTCGTTACCAAGAAAATTACTTTTCAAGCAACATTACAACATACTGTATACCGCAACAATACATACATGCTCAGAAATGGATCTTCAGAATTAAATAAGAGATAGTCTTAAAACATGTTACAAAAATGATATAAATTTTGTGCTTGCACATCTTCCAATAATCCTGATTCTTTAATTGTGTTTACACTTGTTACTTGTTTATCTGTATATTATTCAGAGAACACATTTACGTAAAATTATTTACTATTTATTCGAACACGAAGACAAGCTTTCCTTTTCTAGATTGCTCCCAAGGACCATCGGTTACAATCCTAAAAGTGAAATAGCTTACTAGGAAGAGATAGCAAAAAGTTATAGCTGCCTTTTCTAAGGGTTACCTGAAGAACCAGTCTTTTGTTCATTCCCAAGAATAAATAATTATAAAATATAAATTAAAAGATTTTTTTCCTATCTCTTTTACTGTTAGGTGAGAGTCGGGTAGTATCGGACATCGGGTAATATCGGACAGAGAGTTTCTTTCATCTACCACACGATGATAGTACCTGATTGACATGGTTACGTTTCTGTGATGTCGCATAGAGAAAGGTAACCATGTCATTCAGGTACTACCATATGGTGGTAGATGAAAGAAAGGCACTGTCCGATACTACCCGATATCCGATACTACCCGACTCTCCCCTATATATTAAACTGGTACGGACTGTAAAGAAAACAACTACTGTAATACTGTGTTGTATGTTATTGTGACCTTAACTATGCCAGTAGAAATAAATCTATACTAATAATAAATCTGTAGCCGAAATTTTTCTGGTAATTTTCGATTTTCCAAAAATAATTGGTCCTAACATATATAATTAACCACCCTGAAACCGAAAGTCGCTTTTTTGAAATTTTTGTTTGTCTGTCTGTCTGTCTGTATGTTTGTTACCTTTTCACGCGAAAATGGCTGAACGGATTTATATGAAAATTGGAATATAAATTAAGTTCGTTGTAACTTAGATTTTAGGCTATATGGCATTCAAAATACATTATTTAAAAGGGGGGGTTATAAGGGGGTCTGAATTAAATAAATCGAAATATCTCACTTATTATTGATTTTTGTGAAAAATGTTACATAACAAACGTTTCTTTAAAAATAATTTTCGATAAGTTTTATTCCCTGAAAAATTTTGATAGGACTGATATTTAATGAGATAAATGAGTTTTAAAATTAAAATTACTGCCATCTAAGGCTGTGTAATGAATTAAAAACAAATGACTTCGTCTATAAGGGGCCTTGGACAGCAACAATCGAAAGCTATGAAAGATAGCCTATAGAGAATGTTTCTGTGTTTGTATGAAGTAATATCGGAAGCTAAATTAACCGATTTGTGCAATTAATTATTATTTCACCATTGGAAAGTGTAGTTTCTCTAGATGGACATAATGCTATAATGTTATTACAGTAACTTCGGAGTGAATTGACGACAGGTAAGATTAAAATAGCTTCTTATGCACAAACAACTTGATAGGCTATTCTGTATATTCGTTTCCTGTATTTCTTAAAATAATGTTTATCTCAGAGAATTAAAGAACAACGAGAGTGTATTGATTTAGTATGCAGTAATAATATGTTAGCTTAGCATTCCATTATTTTATAATCCAAAATTTAACTATGCTCAATTGAATCGTGTTAAAATACATAAAATACGTATGCATTAAATGCAATGCAAAAAAATTGGGTAATGAGCCAAGCAGATTATGTTGCGCTGTTGTAAAAGTTGTTCCTCCTGAGATTCAAGAGCCCCATAACAAATTAAAACTTACTTATCGGTGTACATCCGTTATCAACACATTTTATATAATATAATATAATATAATATAATATAATATAATATAATATAATATAATATAATATAATATAATATAATATAATATAATATAATATAATATAATTTAAGTTATTTAAGTTATTTGAAGGGTTCAGAACCATAGTGGGCCAAGCGCCATTTACGGAATACGTAGAAAACAAGGGTTAAAATTAAGTTATTACCATAATTCAATGGAAACCTATAACAAGTAAAATAAAATATACACATTAAATCTAAATGATGTCAATGTTCATTAAACTATGGTTGCATGTAATAAAAATTAAGAACCATGTTAAAGGAATTGTCATTGCACCAAATGAGTGTCTCTGGACCAAAATGATCGCATTTTAATTATTTGGATGCAATTTAAATTAAGTAACATATTAAACGATTTATCCTTCTATCAAACACGAATGTTCCCTGGATCAAATGTCCTATTTTAATTATGTAATTACTTTATATTTATTTCTAACGGGTGCAGCGGAGCGCACGGTTACGGCTAGTAAATAAATATATAAATAAATAAATAAATAAATAAATAAATAAATAAATAAATAAATAAATAAATAAATAAATAAATAAATAAATAAATAAATAAATAAATAAATAAATAAGTATTAAATAAGTAAATAAAATAGGTAAATAAATAAGTAAATAAATAAATAGATAAATAAATAGATACATAAATAGATAAATAAATAGATAAATAAATACATAAATAAATAGATCATCATCATCATCAACTTTCAGGTTTAGGCCTTCAGACCTGTTTCGTCTTCAGGGAATATCGTCAGTCCATCTTGTTATTGGGCGCCCATACGTAAATAAATACATAAATAAGAGATAAATAAATTAGATGCTCAGGATTGAGACTGATGTCGATCTTATGTGAGGGCGGCAATGAACCTCTAAGTTCTTTAAAGCCATTTATAAGTTAATAATGACGAAATGTAACTCTACTTTTCTCTCTCTTTTTACTCTTATATATTAAACTGGTGCGGACTGTAAAGAAAACTACTACCGTAATATTGTGTTGTATGTTATTGTGACCTTAACTGGCTTTGTGGCTTTAACTATGCCAGTAGAAATAAATAAATAAATAAATAAATAAATAAATAAATAAATAAATAAATAAATAAATAAATAAATAAATAAATAAATAAATAAATAAATAAATAAATAAATAAATAAATAAATAAATAAATAAATAAATAAATAAATAAATAAATAAATAAATAAATAAATAAATAAGTAAATAAATAAATAAATAAATAACTAAATAAATAAATAAAAATAAATAAATAAATAAATAAATAAATAAATAAATAAATAAATAAATAAATAAATAAATAAATAAATAAATAAATAAATAAATAAATAAATAAATAAATAAATAAGAGTAAGTAAATAAATAAGTAATAAGTAAATAAATATATAAATAAATAGGTAAATAAATAGATACATAAATAGATAAATAAATAGATAAATAAATGCATAAATACATAGATAAAACTACATAAATAAATAGATAAATAATAGATAAATAAATAGATGCTCAGGATTGGTATTGATGTCGAGCTTATGTGAGGGCGGCAATGAACCTCCAAGTTCTTTAAAGCTATTTATAAGTTAGTAATGACGAAATGTAACTCTACTTCCACGTGGCATCTGAAGGATATTAGTCGCACTATAATTTGGTTCAATTTCGAAACAGGTTTCAACTTACCAGTACCTACTTACAAACCGTGTATGAATATATTTTAATTCGGTGAAGCTACATCGCCTTGAATACTGGTCTCCCACCCCTTTGTAACACCCTCTATCAAGTTGAAATAATGAGTTCATAGGAACTGAAATTTTATTCGCGCAGGCTTTGATATGCGACGTGAGCGAACGGTGAACTGACGTGGAACTAAAGTTCTACATTCAAGCAGGACGGAAACTTAATTAATGGTGATGTAATAGTTGGCACGTTTTTCACACGTTGTACCTTTGTGTAAGGTCATATTAGCGAGGTGCAGAGGTTCCATGTTGTGCATTAGGGATGCGAGGTTCATGTCTCGACGTTGTATGACATATGATCCGAAACAGGGGTGTACATAGAAGTGTTTTCAACTTATACGTACCTGCAATAAGTTAACAATATTTAACTCTTTTTATCATTATCCCTTTAAGAAATAATACAGGGTTTACGGAAATATTACAATAATGAAATTGTATTAAGGGGAGGCAGAGGTGAATATTTCAAAATCCACAAAATTTATCCGATTTGTTTGAAATTGATCATGGATACAAGTATGTTATTAGTAATGGACATACCAAGTTTCAACTTTCTAAGTACAATAGTTCTGTAAATATTAATAATTTTATAAAACTTTATATCGTTTGATATAAAATGCTCCATGCACCATATTGTAAGAAATTTTGAATATTTCTTTTTATTTATGTGTTCAGAAAAGGTATATAAATAATGATAAGTATTATTTTATTATGGACATAATATAGTAATACAGTTATCTTGGTTTTAATTTCGTACTTTCAAAGGGCACAAAATCAAAAACTAACATCGGAATATGAAAATAAAGATAATAGAAATGGAAAAAATCAAATTTTCATTTTTTCCTCAGTTTTTGTTCAAAATTTCACCTCTGCCTCCTCTTAAGGGGTTAGGTACAGCTTACAACAGTAAAATTTTCAGAAACATTCAACATTTTTTCCTCCATTACTGTATCTTGTACAATAATGAAAATTGGTTGTGTAAAACACTGTCTTTCTGCTGTAAGAAAAAAATATTCTTACGATTAAAAAAATATTTACATTTTTTTTTTCAAAATTCAAAATGATGGCAGTTCACTGTGCAGTGATGAAGCGTTTTCTTCATAACTCATAAACTTGTTAACTTTTTCATGTTGTCTGTCTTTTATTTTACATGTTTCAATTACATTCCTTAATTAATAATATTTTTTATTTTGTGTTAGAAGAAAATACTGATATTTGACCATTTTTGAAATGAATTTATTTTTTATCAGACAATCTATCAAAGATAGAGAAGTGATCTTGCATCATATTGTAGATATGACATGCATAAATAAACACAAAAAATTTCATCATAAAATGTTTGATAGTTTTTGAGTTATGAGGGAAACGCTTCATCACTGCACAGTGAAACGAATTAAAAAAAAAAAAAGTAAATAATTTTTTTTAAATCGTAAAAATATATTTTTTTTCAATAGCAGAAGGACAGTGTTTTACACATACTAATTTTCATTATTGTACAAGATACAGTAATGGAGGAAAAAATGTTGAATATTTCCAAAATGTTACTGTTGTAAGCTGTACCTAACCCCTTAACGGAAGAGTCGAAGTTTATAATTACAAATTATTGTTTTCTTAAATTATTCGTTTATTCTTTTGTTCCAATATCGTGGACGATTGGAGCACAAGTATGGTTACCACCCTTGTGTACATGTTTGTCTTTCTGGCTCATTGACATAGAGAGCTGCGCTACTACTTTTCATTCGGTATATAGTCCAAGCGCATACAACGTAACAGTTTCTGTACCAACTTCCTAGCTCTGGTCATGACGTGTTAGTTGTCATGGTAATATTTTACAAATTGCACCTTTTCCAGTTGTATTTCAGAAAGGGAACTATTTAAGTATTTTTGGCAATGATATTTCAGCGGTTTGCAAACTGTGACTCACGAGACAACGCCAGTCACAAATAAAATAATGTTAACTTGTGACTAAATTTAGTTGGTATACAAATATTATTTAGTCAATTTGAATTTTGAATGGAAACAATTGTGTGACAGTATTTTGACAGCTAACTTTATAATAAAACAGAATAAAACTTTATGAGTGTGAAAACCTGAGTACTGCCCGTGCCTCACTTCCTGAGCTGTTTCTTTGCGGGGCGAGAGGCAGAGGAGGTGTGTGGGAGGTCCTGGGTACCGCATGTGCCTACTACCCTACGTTCAACACATCGGCCTTTTCAGGATTTCTTTCGTCAGCTATGGAGCAAGATCAGCCATGGACAAGCGAATGTATAGGCTGTCCCCTCACAAAACAAATTGTGTCCTTACTTATCAATTCCTGTAACTAAACACTAATACCAGTTGTAGACTACAGTCTTTACTTGAGATTATCGACCTAATGGCGATTACAGTTGTCACGTATACACATCCGTAAACTCTTTCCTCTGTGGCAATGTTCCTCAAACTTTTTCCACCGCGAAACCCCTTTTAATCTAAAGTGTAACTGCGGAATCCTTGTAATATTTTATTAGTATTTAATAATTAACAGACAAGTGAAAGCTAGTATCTCAAGAATTCTGTTCAGTGGGACGAATGTATTTGCTTTTTAAGCCTGCAATCTGGTTTTATGGCGGAAAGTTGTAGTCTCATTTCTACTGTACTTCTGCATTTTGTCTTTTCGGTGTTTTGTTTTAGTGAACACATACGCAGAGAATCCAGTGATGAAAGTGGTATTATGGGTATTTTCCGTTTTAGATATTCATTAGGCCTAAACATATTGTTATTACGCATATTATTGAAATATTATTATTGCGCTTATTATTATTATTATTGCGCTTATTATTATTATTATTATTATTATTATTATTATTATTATTATTATTATTATTATTATCGGTGGTTTCATGTTATTATTGATTCATATTTTCGTAACATTTATATATTTTTACAGTATCCACTAAGTATAAAATAGCCACCGGAGTAGCCCAGTCGGCTAAGGCGCTTGCCTATCGATCCAGAGTTGCGCTCGGGCGCGGGTTCGATTCCCTCTTAAGCTGATTATCTGGTTCGATTTTTTCCCCGAGGTTTTCCCCAACCGTAAGGCGAATGTCAGGTAATCTTTGGCGAATCCTCTACCTCATCTCGCCTAATACCATTTCGCTATCATCAATCCCATCGATGCAAAATAACCTAGTAGTTGATACAATGTCGTTAAATAACCAAGTAAAAAAAAGTATAAAATAAAATTTAAAATCAAATCGGACTCACGGAACCCCGGAACA
>JAJSOF020000035.1:9114914-9232414 GCA_025594305.2 Periplaneta americana
ACTCATCGTCCACAGGCAGAGCTGCTGTCTTGTTTGTGAAGAACACAATCTTCTTCTTGTCAATCGGTCGCGAGATGTATAATGATCTCATTCTGCAAAGCCTTGAGGGTTTTATTACAATGTGGCAAAGATTCCTGAACGTCTTCCAACATTAATTATACACATTAATGCTATATTGATGATATGAAAGTGAAGCGTTTCGGGGTTATATAAGTAGATGTAGAGAATAACTTAAATTAGATTTTGATTTCTATATTTTACTGAGTGGCGGCTATATAGTATATGTTACTGAAAGCTATACAACTTACGTAAGATAATAATATTATTAAAAATAAAATATTTTTATAGTTATTAAACAAGTGGGGTTGGATCTTTTTCATATATTAATGGCGGTGTGGTGTAGATATTTACATGCGTGGTTCTCTTCAGTATTGGCTCGAGAGAGAGTATCTTTCATTATTATGGAAGCAAATAACTTTCAGAATGTGTGGTACTCTTCATTGAAAATAAATCTGAAAAATGTTTATTTTGAACGTCTAATAAACTTAGTTTGTAGCATTTGCTGCACAAGCTACTAGTTATAATATAATCTTCACCTAGTGCCTCATGTAGACGTAAATTTTGTGTTTCCGTTAAGCCCAAAATTATAATTTAAGGATATGAAATGGAAGGCAAATGGAAAGGAAGTGATAGTACTGGGTCCCGTTAAAAGGAATGTGAAAACATTGTGCAAAAATAGAGATTAAATACGTATTGCTTGACGTACTACAGTATCTCGATGTATTAATTTGTTTGCGAAATATACTAAGAATTCACAATTATAAAGGGCGGCATATATTTTAATTCAGTTACAGCTAGGCCTATATATTATCTTTCTGTTTTCACGTGATGCTTTATCTAGTCTGTTGAAGTACTTGGAACCTTCGTATCGGTGGAGTGATTAACTTTGGCTTATAAGGACGTGATTTTATTCTTAGAAGGAACCAAAACACTTTTATCCTCGTCATAACTCTCACAATAGCGCGTGAATCCACTCAGCTTCCCATAAAATTAGAACGTGGGCTTCTTCCCAGAGGAAAAAAGGTCAGAGTGCGATGCTGACCTCTCCCTCATTCTGTATTGCTTAGGTTGTGAACAGGAAGCCCTATCTCTGAGGACTTCTGGGACATTTATTACCTGGGAAGGGACATTGTATGGTTATTATAATTAGTGAGGAAATTCGAATAATGATAAAAAAGGAAACTCGTTGTCATGGAGATAACACGTACTTTTTCATACATTTTACGAGTTCCGCAACATTCCTTTCTTTATCATGTTGTGAATGGAATTACCGTCTATAAGTGTCCATTCTGACGACGCCAATTTTAGTGGCGCTTTAGTGGCGCTGCGAACGCCCGTCAGTAGCGCTGCTAACGGACGACTTTTGGACTATGAATTCCCTACATCGTCACGACAATATACAGGCTTAATTAGTAAATATCACGACAGAATAATATAGAATGACGATAATGATGATGATGATGATAATAATAATAATAATAATAATAATAATAATAATAATTAATATGACCATAGACTACTAAATTGCTGGACTATTGCGAATTACGGATATATTATTTATGTAGTAAAATTTCCTTTATTTCACGTTAAAATAAAATAACGTATCTAAAATAATACTTTAATACTAATTGTAATTTTATTTGTAATTGTAATTGTAAATTTAATACTAATTGTAATGTTATTCTTCATATTATAGTTGGAATCTCCTGGTAGAGGGGCAGAGAAGGCCTGTCGGCCAAATCTCTACCAGGTTAAATAAATAAATACTACTACTTACTTACTTACTTACTTACTTACTTACTGGCTTTTAAGGAACCTGGAGGTTCATTGCCGCCCTCACAAAAGCCCGCCATTGGTCCCGATCCTGAGCAAGATTAAAATTTCATCACAGAATGTTGGACAGTTTTTTAGTTATGTGGGAAACGCTTCATCACTGCACAGTGAACGGAATTTTGAAAAAAAAAAAATGTAAATAACTGTTTTTAATGGTAGAAATATTTTTATCATATAGCAGAAGGACAATGTTTTACACATACTAATTTCATAATATTACAAGATACAGTAATGAAGGAAAAAATGTTGAATATTTAAAAAAAATTTACTGCTGTAAGCTGTACCTAACTCCTTAACAACAAAAATCTGGATTCCGGCAAAGCGAGTAGGTAGCGGCCATTTTGAATAATTAAATTACGCATTTACATTTTTTTAGAGAAATTGAAAATTATTTTAGTACTAGCCGTACCCGTGCGCTCCGCTGCACCCGTTAGAAATAAATATAAAATAATTACATAATTAAAATAGGACATTTGATCCAGGGAACATTCGTGTTTGATAGAAGGATAAATCGTTTAATGTGTTACTTAATTTAAATTGTATTTAAAATATTAAAATGCGATCATCTTGATCCAGACACCACTCATTTTGTGCAATGACAATTCCTTTAACATGTTTCTTAATTGTTATTACCAATTATTTTTGGAAAAGCGAAAATTAACAGAAAAATTTTGGCTACGGATTTATTATTATGTTTGTATTATATTATATTATGAAAAAGCATGTTGATAACGAATGTACTCGAATTAGAAAGTTTTTAATTTGTTGTGGGAGCTCTTGAATCTCAGGAGGAACAACTTTTACAACAGCGCAACATAATCTGCTTGGCTCATTACCCAATTTTTTTGCATTGCATTTATTGCATATGTATTTTATGTATTTTAACACGATTCAATTGAGCATAGTTAAAATTTGAATTATAAAATAATGGATTGCTAAGCTAACGTACTATTACTGCATACTAAATCAATACACTCTCGTTGTTCGTTAATTCTCTGAGATAAAAATGAATATGTTCATAAACATTATTATAAGAAATACAGGAAATGAATATACAGAATAACCTATCAAGTTTTCTGTGCATAGGAAGCTATTTTAATCTTACCTGTCCTCAATTCACTCAAAAGGTACTGTAATAACATGATAGCATTATGTCCATCCAGAGAAACTACACTTTCCAATGATGAAATAATAATTATTTATACATATCGGTTAATTTAGCTTCATACAAACACAGAAACATTGTCTGTAGGCTATGTTTCATTGCTTTCGATTGTTGTGTCCAAAGCCCCTTATAGACGAAGTCATTTGTTTTTTATTTCAATATACCGCCTTAGATGGCAGTTATTTTAATTTTAAAACTCATTTATCTCATTAAATATCAGTCCTATCAAAATTTTTCAGAGAATAAAACTTATCAGAAATCATTTTGAAAGAAACTTTTGTTATGTAGCATATTTCACAAAAATAAATAATAAGCGAGATATTTCGATTTATTTAATTCAGACCGCCTTATAACCCCCCTTTTAAATAACGTATTTTGAATGCCATATAGCCTATAATCTAAGGTACTACGAACTTAATTTATATTCCAATTTTCAACGAAATCGGTTCAGCCATTATCGCGTGAAAAGGTAACAAACATACAGACAGACTGACAGACAGACAAACAGACAGACAGACATACAAACAAAAATTTCAAAAAAGCGATTTTCGGTTTCAGGGTGGTTAATTATATATGTTAGGACCAATTATTTTTGGAAAATCGAAAATTACGAGAAAAATTTCGGCTACAGATTTGTTATTAGCAGGGAACGGATTTATATGGACTAAAAATATATGAAATATGTAAATATATATGTAGTTATTTTTACCAAAATATGGAATTAAATATGGATTTTTACCAAAATATGGAATTAAATATGGACTTAAAATTATAAAAATGACTATGTACGTTAAATATTGGTACATTTTAATCAAACTAAACAAAAATATAATGGACGTACCTTATCTTCCAATGTAGTTTCAACAAAACACAATTTTTATTGTCTGTTACCATAACAATAGGTTACAAACATTTCTTTCAAGTGCTGAAAAGTGAATCTTCTTCTATTGTCTCTGAGGATAGATTTATACTGACTAAAAGAGCGTCTGACGTCACAAGAAGTAACTGGTACATAATTCAATTTCACAATGTCTGCTGGGGATAAGTCCAAGTTAATCTTCACTGTTGATTCACCACTCATCACAGCAACAACCTTTTGTAGTTCTTCATATCCAGGGTTTTTTGAAAGTACAGTGTCCACCTTAGCTCTTACTGCATCTGCAACTTTACCTCTACCACGATTCAGTTGTTCCACAGTACTATTTATAATTTCAAAACTTTCAGATAGTGAAAGGTGCCTATTTTGGAGACTTTTGAGCGTTTTTATGATGCATGAAAATGTATGCTGAATGTGAGCTAAGTCATTCTTCACACTTATGTCACAGGTAACTGTTTTCGCAGTATCAATTGAGACTGCATCTTCAGAGTCCAATGCAAGGAGAACATTGTTAATAGAGTCTATATGTTCGGCATAATATTCAACTGCTTCTAGCCATGTACCCCATCTAGTTAAAATTGGCTTTGGTGGCAATGGAATTTCAGGGTACATTTCTTTCAACACGTTAACTCTACTGGGAGCTTTGAGAAATACTTTTTCACTGATGAAATCAACAAATCTACTTTAGGAAATTGTCTCTGACCACTTCTGCCACACGATGAAATGCATGCGCCACACAAGTAAAATGAGTCAATTTAGATATACAACAGATAATGCTTGTCCAGCTTTGACCATATAAGGGCAGCATCGCTAATAAAGAATAACACATTATCGTACATAATACCCTTTGGCCACAGGATACCCATAGCTTCGTTGAACAGTTTAACTATAGTTTTGTTATTGCACTTTTCTAGAACATCACAATGTAAAAGAATTCGTTCAGAATATTGTTCACTTAACAAACCGATAACTACATTACCAACAAGTCTACCTTCTTTGTCGGGAGTCTCATCAATGAAACCCAAATTGAACTATCTTTAATTTCATCTCTTATCTTCTGTATTGTCTCATCGTAGATGGATGGAGCATACGTCTTCCTAAGTGTTGACTCATCCGGGATTGTATGTTGAGTATATTTTTCAAGGAATTCCCTGAAGACCTTATTCTTTAGTTTGTAGAGAGGAATATCAGCAGAGATGAGAGAACGGCACAGGTCGATGTTAAACTCAGATCTTACATTCGATGTTGTTGGTTGTGTTAAAAACAATTGTCTCTGCTTGGAATTTAGTTGTTTGTTGGCCTGATGTTTACTAGTTGTAATGTGTTGTTGCACCTGGAACTTTTGTGTAGATGATACTGACACTGACACAAATTACAAAATAATATTTTATTGTCAGTTGATAAACCATCTTCTTTAAATTCTGAAATGTAACTTGTTAGTTTTGATTTTAAATTGACTGAATGACGTACTTTTGGCATATTTACCGTCTTTATAGTATGATTTACAAAACTGAACCTATGTGTACTCTGACTGGCATTTAACTGTTGAGCTGCACAACTGAAGTCTGTTAAAAATTTTAAATTAAATTAATACAGTTTTGTAACTTACTTTCCCATTGTTGATAGGACTGCTAATTTTCAAATAACTCTGATGTTAAAGGGATTACTGAACATGTGTTTAAATCTCTATTGTTGAAATGTATTTTAAAAGTTAATGGAATTTTGTTTTGTTTTATTGTTAAACCTAATATAATATGGACTGTTTTATATGAAATATGGAAAATATATGGAAATTAACGAAAATATGTACTAAACTCTAAAATATGGAAAAATATGGAAAATAAAAGTAGGATTTTTCAACCCTACACATTGTTAATGCAAAATATAAATTATATTAGCTTTATAAGTAAATATGTATTTACATATAAATCCTTTCCCTGGTTATTAGTATAGATAATGAAGAAAAATGGGGTTTTCAATGTATTAATTTGCAACTGTGTGTCAGTTATGTACACTGAGAAAAAATATTTCGTATGTTCAACTTATCACTGCTGGAAGCTGTAGCTACCCCTTGAAGACAGTTTCATCAGATGCTGGTTCAAACATGACCTTAGTCATTTGCTAGCAGCACTGTATGTCCATAGTATCGGGATTCGAATTTTATGTTTCGTAAGTCGTATTTCTTCCATCTGAAGCCTAAAAGACTCTGACAGCCATGAGATATGAATGCAGTCATATCTATTTCAACTTTAAAAAGAGATTTGTTCCCCAAATTTCGTTTCTGGAATGATATTTCGACAGCCACGTTGGTGGTCTCGCTTTATCTGCAGACCACATATTAACTGAAGTGTTCAACATGCTGTTCCTTTGCATTCCGGTGGGAATCATACCTTCTTGAAAAGCCATGAATGGCAGATTTAATGAGAAATGTTGGCAGCCCTGCGGGTCGCGTGTCGCGGTGACCTCGCCCCTCCTGAGGACAGCTTGCCTCCTTATTGATCCCGGCATTACGCGAGCCATTGGTTCGAAACACGAAATTTCAGCAACACTTGGTTGCGTTCACAAATCTTCCAGATCGAGTCACCTACTGTGTGCAGGACAAGTTGCCTAGCAGGCACGGCGTTCTGCAACAGAACCCAATCGCTGCTGAATCCTTACAGCTTAGTTCTGACTGAGATTTTTCTACTTTCTTGATCACTACGTTAATCCATAGGAACTCAAGATATCCACATCGAATCGTTATCCGCGAGAGATTGTTCATTTGGATTGGATTGTGGTCTGAAGTGGAAAACGACAAGAAGAAGGCAGTGAGTGTGAGATACAGAAGAAACGCGCTAGCGCGTATAAGATGACCAGTATGAAGGAAACTAAAGGATCGGAGTAATGAAATAGATCAGGCATGTTAGTTGATGTCCGCAGGAGCAAGCGCGCGCTTTAGAGCCCAGGAGAGCCTGAGCGCTTTACAGCGGAAAGGAAAGAGACAGACGAAAGAGGTGGTATATGCCGCTTGGTCGAGCTGTATTCAGGGATGGCCAGCACTGATTCAATAGATAAAGGGAAGAGAACTTACTAAAATTGTATCCATGGTAATTTTTAGATTTGCCTGAGAAGTATAAGTGCATTATAAGAATGTAAGTTTTAATTTTAATGCTCATTTTTCACAAGTTTGATTTTTTTATTCAAAAGAAATATTTTGTCAACTTTTCGTATAGAAAAGTGAAATTTTCAGGTATAGGCCTATTTATTTACTAACCTTACAGATTGTTTTCGTAAATCTAATATATCGTATATACGTATTACTGGAGATAGTGTATTGAAAATTTTGAAAATATTTGCATGGAAATTGTTTGTAAGGAAATGAAATAACAAAGCAACTACTGTTACATCATAAGCAAAAGATACGTGCCCATGTGTTGTAAAAATGCCAGCTCTATAGCTGCAGCAGATTTCGAGAAAATAATATAATATTCTGATGATAGGAAGTTGCTCACCAATATCACCTTAAAAGCATAATGCGATAAGTGTTTTGTTATGTAATATTAGTTCACTTAAAACAGATACAGTACCTAGGTAACTTTGCTTTGTACTGTAATATTGTTTTGATTAGTTTATTGATTACTTTTGTAAGGCTAAAGATACCATCAATATAAATTCCAACTTATCATGTCTTACTCAATCTCTTTCTTTGGAATATCACTTTCTTTATGAATGATGTGTTTCATCCACTTAATACAGTATAATATTATACTACTATGGAATTTAAGCGAATATTCCTTCTTAACTCTCTATTATGTCATTAATATTTAAAACACAAGTGCAATATTAAGAAATCAGTGTTAGTACTTTTGTTTTACAGACAATATAGATAATATCAAACAGAAAGAAGCCATATAAAAATAACGACATAAAATTTGACGTTCCGTTTGAAGTTTTTGCTCCACTGTTTTCTTAATCCAACAGCTTGCTTATTCATATACACAACCTTTCCTCTTTCCATACTTAGCGCTTGCTGCCCGCGCACGACGTCAAGGTCAGAAAAATGCGCTTGCTTTGACATCACTGAAATAGAGAATGAAGAAAAGAAATGGAACGAACAAAGAAGTAAAATGTAATAAATTAAGGTAAGATATCCCTTTTATATTCCAAGAAAGCGTATGGGAGGCATGGAGGTAGAGCTGCATGTTTTCGTAACATCACTAGAATGAGGTTCTGTGGTTGAAATTTGCGTCGTGCATTACAGGCACTATGTTCGGTTCAAGTTTTTTCGAGTATGGCGACGACCGAACTTTGCTTCTGAGCGGCAGCTGTGTGATGTTCGAACCTGTGCCTTCAAGATCGTCGACCTCCGCGTTCCCTCTCCATCCTTCGTACTTCAGCTGCGTAAGGTTTATAGAATAATGTGATAATTTACAAGGACAATCAATAAGTTCCCGGACTCCTAGAATCTATACTAAATGGATCATTTGAAAGACAGAGATTAGTCATAAGGCGTATATGGAGAGATTCCAGGAAAAATCGCGATAGGTCCTTGACATGTTTGCACAAAATCACGTGTAGAAGCTCAGTTCTTAAAGACAATGTGACGCTGTTTGATAGACTGACTCAACAGTCATGGAAGCAATGATCTTCAGTAACACGCTCATGTATGTTTAACGGTACAATAAATACAAGTGCAGTTTGGAAATATATTGATTACACCTAGTATTTCGTGACTGATTAGTTATATTAATAACAAAAAAATTACCTGTACTTATTACCAGAGACCTGAACTTTGGCAGAATGCCTTTTTAAATGTGTTAAATCTATCTTCATTTTGAAAGTAAATCTGTACGAATTATACCTTTGTGATTGAAACGTCACAGTTTTATGTTGCCTTTTTCTGCCTTTTTTAATATAAACGCCTAATTTACAAAATAAATGCTTTTTTGCCTTTATTTGATTATTTATCTATTATTTATTAACTAATTATTAAAAATTGCCTACAGGTATATTTTAATTTATTTCTATAACCGCTACAATGAAAGTGACTTCACCGAATGTATATTATTGTCTTTCAGTCAGTTCATGTTCTCTTTGCAACAATGAGTGCTGCCGAGCAAAAATGTATAACAGTAAGCGTTTTAATCATCGCTTGTGTTTATTTGACAAGGCAACAATGAGAGCGGGTCTAACGTTATTTTTCTTTCAGTTTTCATTGCGACGTTGTTGTAGCTAGCTAAATATTTCATATCGCAACATATCAGCACAACCAAACACAAAAATGCACTTTCCAAGGCTACTGGGAAGAAGATTTCTTTGCTTCCAACAGTAATTGCAACATCGAGTCGAAAATCTCAATTTGCATTCGACTTAGCCTATGTAAAGCTTTTCTTGCTGCCGAAATCCCTTTGTTGAAAGTGCAAGGTTGTGGGTCTAGTGCAAGGTTTTTGTAATTGTCTTTTATTGCGTATTTTAGCTATTTATAATGCCTTTTTTCCTGCCCATTGTAGCTATTTATGATGCCTTTTCGCCTGCCTATTTTAATGATTCATAATGCCTAAACTTCCGGTCTCTGCTTATTACTAAAAAAAAGTCGTGTCGCTGTTATTTCCGGTGTGACTCATCCCCTTTGGTTACGTCTTAGGAAGTGAATACTCTATAAAGTCAAAGTAGTTAGTATCGTTCGCCATTTTTGTTCTTTCGTTGCCGAGCTACCAGATGAGGAATCTATTTGCTTCACCGTTAAACATTATCATGTCGTAGCTCCTACGATAATAAATCAAACGCACTATAATTGAGCGGCAAATAACGTCCTAGTGTCATTTCTGCGAACGCCAACGAAAGAGCCAAAATGGCGGGCGATTATATCAAATATTTATCAAGGCTTAGGAAATTCATTACATCATTAATAGCGAATGACAAGAGGCACACATTTAAATGTAGCCGATCTGCAACGTGATTGGCTGCCGGAAATAAGAGCGACGGGACTATATACCTAACTCTGAAAGATATGTGCCTCACATCCTTATGCAAATATAACTTAAAGGGGAGGTGGGAAGGAACCGAACACAAGAAAGGGGAAAGGTTCTACAGAAACTCGTTAAAATGAACTGAACATGATATCTCTTAACGGTTTTTAACTAACTCGGTTATTTTAATTTGCATGGTTCACTTCTGCATATTATTGGATGCCTGTGCAGTAGGGCGAAGTTCGTAATACTTTGATATCCCCTCTCATGTTCGACCATTTTCACGATTCTAGTTGGAATCACGCTTCGAACGTCTTTATCTTGGGGTAGATCCGGTATTCAATTTATCAGGAAGCTGAGAACACATCAGGGCAGCTCCCGAAGTTTCGGAAACGAGAAATATCCCGCCATCACTCGGGGTTGAACCGGGGACCTTCCATTCCGTCGCCAGTTCTGCCAACTGTGCTATAAAAATGTAATAAAAGAAAACAAAAAACAAACGTCTAGTTACCGAAAATGTATAAAGAGACTTACTTACTTACTGGCTTTTAAGGAACCCGGAGGTTCATTGCCGCCCTCACATAAGCCCGCCATCGGTCCCTATCCTGAGCAAGATTAATCCATTCCCTAACATCATATACCACCTCCCTCAAATCCATTTTAATATTATCTTCCCATCTACGTTTCGGCCTCCCCAAAGGTCTTTTTTCCTCCGGTCTCCCAACTAACACTCTATAAGTATTTCTGGATTCGCCCATACGTGCTACATGGCCTGCCCATCTCAAACGTCTGGATTTAATGTTCCTAATTATGTCAGTGAAGAATACAATGCGTGCAGTTCTGCGTTGTGTAACTTTCTCCATTCTCCTGTAACCTCATCCCTCTTAGCCCCAAATATTTTCCTAAGCATCTTATTCTCAAACACCCTTAACCTATGTTCCTCTCTGAAAGTGAGAGTCCACGTTTCACAACCATACAGAACAACCGGTAATGTAACTGTTTTATAAATTCTAACTTTCAGATTTTTTGACAGCAGACTGGATGATAAAAGCTTCTCAACCGAATAATAACAGGCATTTCCTATATTTATTCTGTGTTTAATTTCCTCCTGAGTATCATTTATATTTGTTACTGTTGCTCGAAGATATTTGAACTTCTCCACCTCTTCAAAGGGACACTGAATAAAAATTAGTATAAACAAAAATGCAGAGCACAAGTTTTGTGCAAGGAGAGAAAAAAGCCAGACAAAATTTAAGTTAAGGGAAAGGGAATTAAATGGAGTTCCCTTACATCACAAAGCATTTGAGTTTGTGCCACATGTTTGAAATCACACCTCACGCTCTTGAAACAAAAGCTGTGCCACTCTGCGTATGGTAAATAGATTAACATTATTAATCCGTTACGCAGGTACTCCAAAGAGTGCTACGATGGGAATATTCAGATGTCTGTGTTCTTGCCAACTATTATCAACATAATGAAAACGGTGCGGCCGAACGCTGAAACCGCAAACTGCAAAGCTCTGTTGCTAATTACACAAACACACAGCAATACTTCGCCTTTCCGATTTGTACGTAGTGTCCAGCAGTTACCTCATCCAGCGTGAATGTCGCTTGTCTGGTCGCACTCCAATGTGAAACAGATGAAACTCGTTTCCATGACAACGGAATAGCTACATAACGGAAGCGACCTAAAAGCGTGATATTTTAGTGAAATCCATATTCGCCTGCTAAGTTATTTAATTGACGATACGACGCTTTATCAACTGCTGTCGTTATATAGCGTCTGAGTGAAATTTATTGTTATTGTTCAAGAAAAAAAGAAAGAAAGAAATTGTTTGTTCATGATTGAGAACGAAAGAAAGAAAGAAAGAAAGAAAGAAAGAAAGAAAGAAAGAAAGAAAGAAAGAAAGAAAGAAAGAAAGAAAGAAAGAAAGAAAGAAAGAAATGTTTTGTTATTGGTTAAGAAAGAGAGAAATTTATTGTTATTGATTAAGAAAGAAAGAAAGAAATGTATTGTTTTTGGTTAAGAAAGATAGAAATTTATTGTTATTGATTAAGAAAGAAAGAAAGAAATGTATTGTTTTTGGTTAAGAAAGATAGAAAAAAGAAATTTATTGTTATTGTTCAAGAAAAAAGAAAGAAAGAAATTTTATGTTAATGATCGAGAACGAAAGAAAGAAAGAAAGAAAGAAATTTATTGTTAAGCTTATTGATTAAGAAAGAAAGAAAGAAAGAAAGAAAGAAAGAAAGAAAAGTATTGTTTTTGGTTAAGAAAGATAGAAAAAAGAAATTTATTGTTATTGTTCAAGAAAAAAGAAAGAAAGTAATTTTATGTTAATGATCGAGAACGAAAGAAAGAAAGAAATGTTTTGTTATTGGTTAAGAAAGAAAGAAATTTATTGTTAAGCTTATTGATTAAGAAAGAAAGAAAGAAAGAAAGAAAGAAAGAAAGAAATGTATTGTTTTTGGTTAAGAAAGATAGAAAAAAGAAATGTATTGTTATTGTTCAAGAAAAAAAGAAAGAAAGAAATTTTTTGTTAATGATTGAGAACGAAAGAAAGAAAGAAATGTTTTGTTATTGGTTAAGAAAGAAAGAAATTTCTTGTTGTTGGTTAAGACAAAGAAAGAAATTTCTTGTTACCGGTTACCTTGTACGGTATGTTTGAAACAGTTCGTAATTTTTTTTTGGTAACAGAAAAGGGTGCTGATTTTAAAGTTCATTACGGAATAGAAAGTTCCTATTTTTCACCGTTTCAGGCTTAGAAGAATAGGCACACGACTTCATAATTTGTACGCTCTAAGTGTAGTCAATTGTTTCGAAGCGCTGCTTTCCCCTCTCCCCTTTTATAGGCCTACATCCCTTTTAAAATTCTTTTCTAGAGAACATCCCTATTTAAATTGCACAGAAATGCTAATGTCTACATACTGTTGAACTTCAGTTAGTGATAGATCGGCTAATATCCCTGAATTCCCCTATTGTAAAGGATAAAGACAAAGCCTGATGCGAACAATTCATCTTGAGATCCAGATCGTATCGCTAACTTCTACATGAAAGTCGGGACTTCGGAGTATAATTGGCTGACGCACTTTGCAGAGTTTCAATGTTCGTTTCTTTTGTGTTTTAAGGTGTTGTATCAACTGTATAAAACGGGGCCGACAAATCGGAGCAAGCAGGTGGCGCTCCGAGCGGCGGATTATGGGATTAATGTCGGAGCTCTCATTTTAAATTCAAAGCGACAGAACAACAAATTATTATCCGTGTAGAGATCTGCAGAGCGCTACCGTGTCTGTAAGAGTGGGGGAATTAATTAAAGAGGAAAAAGAGAGGGGGAACGGTGCAGAGATAAAGAAATGACAGTAGGAGAAATAGTATGGAAATGAATGAGAGCAAAATAAAAAAAAAAATGTGAAGACGGAAAGGAGACTAATAGCATAGTCTAGTATATACAGTCACGAAGCTCAATATGTAATAAATATGCATCCATATATAGTTGCTAGCCACTAGGATCGCTACTATTGCCTCATTACAGAAAATGCGAAATAGAACCTGCACAGTCTATTGTTCCTAGCAACCTCACAACTCAAGCTTCGTGACTGTATGTACTAAACTGTGCTAATAGTGACAAAAGATAGTTAAAAAACAAAAGAACACGAAAGGAATAAACAAACAAGCAAAGTGTACCGGAATAGAGATGGGGATGACAGATGAATAAACACATAAAAGAGAAAAAAAAAAGAAACGAAGAAAGAGCAGATGAAAGGAAAAATGAACTAAAGAAAGAGCGGCAGAGGATTTGACGAAATCTATGTGATCATATACGTCTATAATGAAATTGGTGTGAATAAATTCAATTTGCTGTAAGACTTAATTGTCTCTATGAATGGAAAGAAATGAACATTGAATAACAGTTAACATAATAATAATAATAATAATAATAATAAATAATAATAATAATAATAATAATAATAATAATAATAATATAAAAATTTAAAATTTATCCTTTGAAGAGGTGGAGAAGTTCAAATATCTTGGAGCAACAGTAACAAATATAAATGATACTCGGGAGGAAATTAAACACAGAACAAATATGGGAAATGCCTGTTATTATTCGGTTGAAAAGCTTTTATCATCCAGTCTGCTGTCAAAAAATCTGAAAGTTAGAATTTATAAAACAGTTATATTACCGGTTGTTCTTTATGGTTGTGAAACTTGGACTCTCACTTTGAGAGAGGAACATAGGTTAAGGGTGTTTGAGAATAAGGTTCTTAGGAAAATATTTGGGGCTAAGAGGGATGAAGTTACAGGAGAATGGAGAAAGTTACACAACGCAGAACTGCACGCATTGTATTCTTCACCTGACATAATTAGGAACATTAAATCGAGACGTTTGAGATGGGCAGGGCATGTAGCACGTATGGGCGAATCCAGAAATGCATATAGAGTGTTAGTTGGGAGACCGGAGGGAAAAAGGCCTTTGGGGAGGCCAAGACGTAGGTGGGAGGATAATATTAAAATGGATTTGAGGGAGGTGGGATATGATGGTAGAGACTGGATTAATCTTGCTCAGAATAGAGACCGATGGCGGACTTATGTGAGGGCGGCAATGAAACTTCAGGTTCCTTAAAAGCCATTTGTAAGTAAGTAAGTAAGTAAGATAAGAAGTGAAACAATCTTAAAATTCTAGCTCATCAATGGAATGAATAGACGCGAGATAAAAGAAATTTCAAGATAAAATTAATCCTTCAAGTGCAATGATTTTATTCACTTCGCATTCACTGTTATTGTTGCTATTATTATTATTATTATTATTATTATTATTATTATTATTATTATTATTATTATTATTATTATTATTATTATTATAGCAATTAATTTTCGTAACTTGTGAGAGCTTCGAAAAATAACGATGTACACTGCTTACAGTGAAACATGATTGTGATAATGAACGATGATTTGGAAATGTATTTAATGGTTCAACAAGTCTGCTCCAATTAATTTGTCTTGTCACAGAATTTCGCAGTATCGCAACTTCACACTTCGTCTGTTTCATCTCCGTCGCCATGGCAAGATACTCGGTCTATCTTGTTTACACAGAATGCCATCAGAGAGCGACAGTTCTAATTGTGAAGCGATTCCGTCATGCAACGAAACAATGCACAATCAAGAGGGCGGTGGAAATTGTTAATTTCCTGCTCACCTGGTGGTCATGGTCGTTCCAATCCTACCGGATGCTCACGTTGGTGCGTGTGTGGGTTGTGCATTCGCCATCTTAGTTCATAATTTAAGCTTCCCGGCGATAGTATTTTGTTTACGAATGCCACGTGCAATGTCGGAAAATAAATAAAAATAAGTGAATAAATTAAATTATTTAGTCACAAAATGTTCATACGCGAATGTATGTTACAGTAATTTGCGAAAAACGAATATAATTATTTATTTATTTACTTATTTAATTATTTACTTATTTAATTAATTATTTATTTTAATTTATTTAATTTAATTAATTTATTTATTTAATTAAATTAATTTATTTATTTTATTTAGTTTTATTAATTTAATTAAATTTTATTTTAATTGATTAATTAATTAATTTTATTTATTTATTTAATTTAATTTAATTTATTTAATTTTATTTATTAAATTAAATTAAATTAATTAATTAATTTACTTACTTATTTAATTATTTATTTATTTATTTATATGCTGGACAACAGCCATTAGCCAATAAAAGTCCAGCACAATACAATACAATAAAATGAACAACTATGGTACAAATTAAATAATTGAGATAACAACAAAATGAAGAACATAGATTATAATGACTATTTCGTTTATATGACGTCATTCCATTTTCGACCAGTGAAGTGTAATGAAATTTTGAATTTCAACCAATCACAGTCAGACTTTGCGATAATTTCTGCAGCTAGATTTATCGCTATCAATTTATCGCATGGTCGTTCTTTTGTTTAGTCGTTGTCGCCAACTGTTTCCCCGTAAATTGATGATCATGAATACATTAAGATGCAACTACACGATTAAATTTTTCTTTCAACTTTAAAGAAATGAATGCAAGATTGATATTTAATATTAATTAATATATTTACGCAGTGAAGACCACGTTAAAAACGGCGCACCATGTAGACACAAAAACTTTATGCATCTTAATTGAACGTACCTTTTAAACTTGATTCTATTCTTCCCAGATTGCACGCATACGCGATTGGAATATTGAACTATGTAGATGCAGCTTTAGTTCCGTTACACACTACAGCGAGAATGCGTTTGTCGAGCTATAAAAAATGCTTTCGTGTACCATTCATTGTAAGTAACGGTCGAAACAAGGCACAGCTGACATCGGTCCTGCTTCCACAGGTAGGCCTAACGTAACCTATAAAATTGTAGCCTATAACATTTGTATTGAAATTAAACAATTAATAGACGTTCAAATTTATGTAACATCATCGCATATCAAACTCAAAGACCTTGCATAGTAATAATGTCTTTGATCAAGCTGCCTTCCGTATGGCATAATAAAATTCGTGTTTTAATTAGGCCTATCTATACAGAGATGGCTTCACTGTGTAGCAACATGTCTCGCTGTGAATACATAAGCATTGTTATATAGCTGTCCCCACTGTTACTGTTAAATTAAATTATGATTTCAGCAGATAATGAAAATGGATTTGTTATAATAATAAGAGAAAAGTGCAGTACATGTAATTAACATTGTTAAACCTGTATTTCGCTTTTCGCAATTGGCATTACTGAATAATAACATCGAATTTCTTTATTACAATAATCGATATTCATCTACGAATATTTCAACTTCACAATGTCTGAATAGGTTAAGTATTCGTTAATATACAATTATTAACATTTTGTGATCGAATTTTAGGGAGATATTATTTAAATTTTTATTTTATTCACGAAATAGTCCTAATAAATGTCACTCGAGGTCTGAGATTTCCCAGATAAATCCACTCGCTTCGCTCGTGGATTTATCGGCAGATCTCAGACCTCTCGTGACATTACTACAGATTAATTTACAAGAATTAATACTATTATATTTTATAAAGCAAGAAACATACAAAACAAAGAAAAAATAAAAATTCGTTCACGTGTAAACCTAACCTCTCACGGAATTAACCGAAGTCTTCCGAAGGAGACTTAGCGTTTGGCAGTCAGTAATATTTTTGTCTAAGCTTATACATCTTCTATAAGTGTTGTTCATGAAATAGAAAAAGATATGAGTGATTTACTTATCATTTATAACTGTAATGACTTAAGCATTTACTCATAAGTGCGCAGTATAAATTTGGCCCTTTGTCTAAAAAAATGAACTGTACTGCGCAGCTGGACTTCAGATTAATCTAAAGGTTGTTTTAATTGCACTTTCTAATATTTCTTCCGCTCTTCGTTTGTAGTGCAGGCAGCGTGAGAGTTCACCGTTGCCTGGAGACCACCTGTAATGCAGTGGGATGAGGAATTGAATCGGTTCCGCATGGTCGCTGGTTCAGTATTTCTCGCGCCCCTATTCGACGCTATGTGGGAACCCCGGGGTTCATAACACGACAGAAAACAAGACTACGGCGCACCGCTCGGTGTGGGCTTTTATCGGAAAGAGATAAAACAAAAGAATTCGGCTTCAGAGCAAATGGGTCGGAACAGGCCGCATGGAACATTGCGAAGGCTTTCGCCCTAAAGTCGGTATTGTAAATAGAGGATTCCACAGTTCCATTCACATTACTCAGGTCCGGTGAATAGTTGCGTTTTATCTTTAATCCCAACATGGGCATAACGTCGCCATTTTTCTTCACAAAAAAATCACGAGTTCAGGAAAGAAAAGAATATATTGAGTCTCCGATCGCCTTTGAAATAAATTTGTTTTCTAGAATGTAAAGAAATATCCCTAAATCTAGACGTTTGAGATGGGCAATACATGTAGCACGTATGGGCGAATCCAGAAATGCATATAAAGTGTTAGTTGGAAGAAGAAGACCTTTGGGGAGGCCGAGAAGTACAGGGACATCATTTTATTTTTACTAACATTTCTAATAATAACCTGGCTATACCTTTAGATCAACGGTTGAGAACCAGAAACACCGTTTGCTACCCCCTCCCACGACTGGAGTTTGATGATACTGGCGTAAAATACAAACAAATCACTTTACTAGGCATAGGAGGGAAGAAAAGTACTTCATCCATTTATGTAAACTAGGAAATATCACAATTTTGAGTTTGATAATTTTGATTAGGTTTTTGTTTAATCAAAATACAGTAGAATATTAACAATAAGTGTTTTTACTCACGAACTGAGTTATCCATGCGAACGTATTCATTATGCAGTGTATATTATACTGTCTACAGCACATTAGCGTACAATATAGAGAATGAAGTTAAATTGAAAAATAATCATAATATGGATATTTAAACATACTTTTTAAAATGGTGGCCGTTCATTTCGATACAGGTTTCAGTTCTTTTGTGCATATTATCGCACTATAGACTATTGCATCTAATTCCAATTACCAGTTTCGTCCTTCAACTCATGTTCAAATAATTCTGTACCTAATCTATAAAAGAGTACCTTACGTAAATTCAATCTTCACTTCTGCCCGACCCGCACAGATAAAATTACTCAGACATGCTATCTACTGTCCGTCCAAGTGGTTATACCGCAGGATCGTAGAAAGGGGGTAAATCAGGTGACAGTTAATTACTTAACGAGGCCCTTTTATTTAAGTTATTTTAAACAGTTGTATAATATTGCGTAGACGTCCAATTTCTAACAGAACTTAATGTTTTCAGAAAAGAGCTAAGACAGCCCAGCCACTAGCTTTTACAGAGGGGCGAGCAGAAGCAGGTGGGGGAAACCGGGATGCGACGTAGGCAAACGGACGACAGTACCTGTGCGAAGATATGATTCAATATTGAAAGCGTCCACACCTGTGGAGTAACGGTCAGCGCGTCTGGCTGCGAAACCAGGTGGCCCGGGTTCGAATCCCGGTCGGGGCAAGTTACCTGGTTGAGGTTTTTTCTGGGGTTTTCCCTCAACCCAATACGAGCAAATGCTGGGTAACTTTCGGTGCTGGACCCCGGACTCATTTCACCGGCATTATCACCTTCATATCATTCAGACGCTAAATAACCTAGATGTTGATACAGCGTCGTAAAATAACCCAATAAAATTTAAAAAAAATATTGAAAGCTCTTTCGTTACTGAAAGACGCGAACATATTTCTGGAACGTACTATACTCACTAACTCAGTACTGTTTACTATATGCGGCCTTGGTTCTGTGTGGAGGACAGTTGGAATTCATTAGTGGAAGGGGTGGGAGTGAATTACATTAAAAAACTCAGGTGCAATAAAAATTGCAGTAAAAATAAAATGATGTCCCTGTATATAGCGCGTTGCTAAGCAGCAAAATGCGCGTAGAATATTACAGACATGGCAACAGATATTTTCGCCTAATAGGTGCCAACTTAAACTTTCCACGTTAATAAACGTAAGATAACAAAAATAAGAACATCCCATGAAACCCCATAGGACAAGATTCCTGTAACGCCATTTACAATACTAGCACGATTACTCTCAATTGATAAGCCAATCTAATTCAGATTCTTGCTCTCTGATTTCTTTGCATTCGTTTTTGCGTTCTTCCATATGTCACTTCAAAAGTACAAGGCATTGTATTTTGTAAAATTAGTTTTCAATAATAATGTTATTAGATCATACAAAATCTAGAAAATCATGCTGAATGTTATTATCAGGCTTCGAGACTTTGGACCCGATACAATAAGTTTACTGTGCATGTACTATAGGTTGTTGACTCGCTGCAGGTAGATAGAGATGTGTTGAGGTAAAAACGTTGCTATTTTGAATAGAGTACGGTAGTATGGGGAAACACACATATGTACATTCTGAAAGTAAATATTCATTACACAATGACAATGTCAAAAGAATGTGAAAAGCATTTATTCTCCTGTATTTTATAAGCATTTGTGTTTAATTATACACAGTGTTAATGGTGGAAATAAACATGTAGCAATTTTAATTTTTTTATTTAATCTATTGGTCGTGTTTAGGAAGTGCAGTTACAGTACCGAATTGCAATGTACTGCAAGATACATTCTCAGTGTCTCAAACGTAAATCGTTTTCGGTTATCTGCCAAAGTTTGTACTGTAGAAAGCTGCGCTCTACGTCACATGACGTGATAGGAGCAAAACGAAAAAACCTAACATCATTGCAGTCTCTAAGAGACAGTCCTTTATTCTCGGGTGACTATGTCCACTAATTTGCTGTTTATGTTACACAATATTCCATATCCGTTATTTTTACATAAAATTGATTTTCACTTCTGTTTTACACATACAGTAACCGGTGTACTTGGTGTCTCATTAATTCTCTGCATCATTTTCTAAATTAATTTGAGGGCTTCCGGCATCTCTTGCTCTGACTTTTCTAACCGTGTAATAGTTTCAGACACAGTTTGTATGAAAACCAAATTATTCCTCAGAACCTTCAAATCCAGAGCGTTTTCCTTTGCATATTTGTTGTCATTCATTCTACAGTACCCCACCCACTGTACGCTTTACCACTATACTCAGTACGCCGTAATGCGGATTTCCCACTCAATTGCTCTAATGGGTCCGAAGTCTCGAAGCCTGGTTAGTATAGTGGTAGATGAACGATAGGATCTACAAAGTCTTCTGTGTATACAGGGTGATTCACGAGGAAAGGTAAAAAATTTAGGATGTGAAATCTGAAATCATTCTGTACTGTAAATGCCCTTGCCTGAAAGAATCTGTAGATGTGAAATACCTGGGAATTATTGTTGATCAGCACTTGAAATGGGATAGACAAATCACCTTTTTATGTAACAGGATACGTAAAACAATTTACAAATTTGTAAACCTTCGCCATTACTTGCCTACTCACGTATTACGTTTGGTTTATTTGGCTCTAGTTGAATCTGTTATCCAATATGGTATAATTGGATGGGAAGGCATTACAAAAACTGCTCTTTCTCCTCTAATTATGTTGCAAAAACTTATAATCAAAATTTGTTTGAAAAGGCGACTGGATTATCCAACAAATTTGATCCATTCTGAATTGAATGTTTTTAGAATTGACCAAATTTATAAATACTCTTTAATGAAATTCTATCATAAAAATAGAACGAAATTTGTAGCTCAGCCACATGATCATAATACAAGACGAAATGAAATTCTTAAATTAGTTGAACCTAAATGTTTCACATCTGCTGCTTTACTACGCAGTACAAATTATGGTCCACGTCTATATAATTCGATAATAAAATTTCATCCAGAATTGACTACTTTAAGCAATGAAATTTTCAGATCCAGAATTAAAAAATTTATATGACAGACTTCCCTGTATATATATTATGTACCATGTATTGTAAAACAAGTTTATTTCTATTCTAAGTGTATTTTTCTATTTTATCTTGGTTACTATATCAACATGACCTGCACTAATTATACTACTAATAATAATTTAATATTAATCCATCAATCTCAACATCGTCTCTTTTTTCACTCAGTTATTACTAGTATTATTATTTACTAATTTTATTATCATCTTTATGTGACCTTTTTTCTTAAGTATTTTGTCTACAAAGTATGTGTATCTATGTAACGGAACTGTCCCCGAACACGAGCTTTGCTCTTTCGGGGTATTTTAATGTAACGTTTTTATGTATATGTTATTATTAAATAAATAAATAAAATAAAATAAAATAAATAAATTCTGAAGTCAAAAAGTTCATATGAATATAGGTCCGTTTTCGAACGGTTACGGAGATATGGCTCTTTGATTTCACAAAAACTTCTGATATTCCATTGTACAAACTCGCATTTAGAGACAGATAACGGACAACTTTAAAGTTTATATTCACGTAGGCCTATGCATACATACCTAATATTATAGAAGTCGGGGTCGATGTTTTCGAACATTTTCAAAGGTACCTCCTTCTGCTTCAATGCACTGTTGCGCTCGGGTGTGAATCGCGCTCATCGCTCGGGAGAGTTGCACGTGGCTGTTCTTTATGCCGCATCCAAAATAGGTCGATTAGCTCCTCTCTCGTTTTCCCGTTCCTTTGCTATACCAAGTCTTTCACCCAACCCCATAGACAGTAAGTACTCTTCTATATGGTACCCTTCTGTTCGGAAAGCGTCGTTCATATTCAGCGACGGTATGCAAGGTACTTCCATCGCACGAACCATAAACATACACAATATCGGCGTATTCTGCAGTCGAAAATTTATAAGGCATCTTGAAAAACACAACTTAACACTTCCGATAACTGTACCTGTATAACTACTGTACTGTAGGTAGCTGACTGAACTGCTGTGAACCGATAAGTGATAGAGTATTTGTTGTGACATTTGTAATGCCCCACCTCCCGGTTTGTTTCTCTTCTCTTATCTACATCGTTAACAATGCAGATTCCAATGTTACGTCTCATCGGTGACCTTGTCTCACTTCAGCAGCATATGGTAACGTCTGATTCACATTGGGGCGAGACGTTTTACCAAAAAATGCATCTAGCTCCGCCATCGTTCGAAAACGGACTTATGTTCATATGAACTTTTTCACTCAAAATGGCCTAAGATATCGTATCTTAAATTTTTTACTTTCCCTCGTGAATCACTCTGTATGTTTATGTTTTGTTTCTTTCCCGAAGGCCTCGTAAAACGATAATATTTTTAATACAGGGTCCGAAAGAGGAATTGGTTAAGCATGGTATTGGTACATCAATTAAAACATCGCGATATTCTCAACCGAAGTGCGTTTTGTGAGAATATTTTAAATGGTATAGATGAAGACTTCATTAACATTTTGTGGATGTGTGATGAAGTAGGTACATTTCCATCTCAGTGGTAGTTACTTAAAAGATATGCTTTTCAAGAAATAAATGAAAGACTATGCACTTCATGATCTCACGTATGCTATATTGAAAAAATAAATTCTTGAGTCAATAAGCAAGTAATCGCTCATTTCTCTGCCTTACCCTGTATATTTCCATCTCTCCGCATAATTCTCACGAAAGGTAGTTTACCTTAGCTCAGCGGTGACCAAAACTCGAGCTGCAGTGATTACATGCGACAGACAACCTATGAATTAAGGAGACGGAGGAGGAAAGGTACTTGGCATGAAAACTACAACCAGTGGTGGTTCCTGTACTAACATCTCGATCAATCCCGCGGATAAAAACCTCAAGCTTTGCTGTATCAGTAATGTCACTGCTGTCATCAAGAGCCAGTGAATAATATACGATTTTTCTTGCTCTTTTTTTTAACCTTCCTCTTGAATACAATCAGGAATTTTCTAAATTCTTCTCTCGATACTTGGTCGAGAAATTCGTAGTTTTTCAAAATTAAAAACTTCTTATTGACAAGGTATTTAAGCTATTTTAATCATTACTCTTTTGATAAATTCTGTTCTATTAAAAGGCTTTAGAGCACGAGATATTTCAAACCCCATTAGGTGGCTGACTTCCTTACATTTATGTATGATTTGAGGCTTTCTCGGCGTTGGTTCGCTAATATGTTTTCACGGGATATCAGCCGAGTTAAGATTTTGGAATGCTCCAAACTTTCGACTGCTATCTCTGCAGCCATCTTCAGGGAAGTGATGTCCGAACAGAAAGTCAAAGGTATATAGATGTTAGGCTGTCTCAGGTGAAACGGGATTGGATGGCGGATCTCATCTTTCTCTTCCTGGCTATGATTTAAGACATGTCAATTCCTGGCTTTTAACAGTTCGTTGGCACATAATATTGAATCAGTTTTTCAACAATACTATTATTAAATGAATAACTAATAAATAGTTACTCTCATCTAAAGATTAAGAAGATTAAAATTGAGATAAAACCTAATAATTTTGTCCTTCTAGAAAGAAGATCATCTAAAAATATCAATATTCATGCACGTACAGAAGAATTATAGAAACACATACTTAGTGGTCAATAATAATAATAATAATAATAATAATAATAATAATAGTAATAATAATAATAATAATAATAATAATAATAATAATTACAGTATTCAGCATGGCAATTAATGTTTCTGTACTCCTAATTGAACCATTGAGCAAAGTGAATATATTACGCTTTGTCCAACAGAACAACAAAAAAGTTCTCCTCAATCTTTACGAAACCACTTCTTACTGCTTGTAGAGACAGAGTTTGTAGAGCGACATGATACCGCCACTGCTTGCCTTCAGTACTGAATGAAACACACAGCAATGTACAGGAAACTCCTCGTACCCGTTTGAATGTTTGAGATTACACGATGTAATCACGATACCCGCTTTGGTCACCGCTGCCTTAGCTGCTTAAAATATCACGATTGGCTGTGCAGATGACTAAAAAAATATCAAAACTTTCAGGTTGAGTGTGATATCTGATACATTGCAAGAACAATAATTCGAAAGCTAGTATCACAATCAGATTCGGTTTTTTTAGCCTATATTATATTTTCACCTACAAAATGCATTTCGTCATAAATACAACTTTGAATATATTCGTTCGTTTCTTACGGCCACTAACTCAGTAAATGTTCTGCAGAAGATGTAACTACTATTGGACGATAATCTCTGTGAGATGGCTGCACTAGTGACATCAAATGTCTCCTCATAACCTGGTTAACGGCTGCATTTACCACAAATGGCCACATTTTACGACGCTGTACTTTTATCTTTTTATGTTGGCAATTCTGATGCTCCGATCTGACTGAAACTGCAATATTTTCGATATGTAGTAGACATTTATATTATTCGTTTGTAAGAAGTTATGATTGTGATTTTCACTCATAGCTCCTTATGTTTATGTTAAATAAATACTTTTGTTTCCATAGTGTTGATCTTACGTTATTTTATGCTGTTAGCATATTTATATTCCACCGACGAGTGAACTGACATACAAGTGTATTATTGAATAGTTATCATATCATTTTTCGTGCTACACCTTCGTCAATTCGCGTCATAAGCTACAAAATACACTGCTCACGTGACAATATTCTTATAAATGAATCCGCCTTGGCCTTTCAATATTTCTCTGAAAATTAATTTCACTTAACAATTGTTTATTTTGAATAATTATGCATGAAAAGCAACACAATTCTCAATGAAGAATAATTTTACGGTAATTGTTAAACACAGGCACGCCATTTCGGGTGAATGTTACTTATGTCCCGACCACTATAGGAGACATAGGCCAGTTTTACACTAATCCCAAACATATTTAATATAACTTGTTGCTTGTGAGCCATCCCAAACCCCGACCTCCACCCGTAAGAGCGCCAATCCTTAGGCTATATACCCGTCAGTCAAGGCCTTCTGACAAATAAAAGCAATAATTGACAATAGATATCTCAGTCATGACAACCTCATAAAATATCCTATCAATTGAATAATAGATATTGCTACGTACAACATAAGTATATTATATTATTACCCATTTCAGCGAGTACTGGCGACCACTGCAAAATACGATAATTTGGTCCAGGGAGCATTCTCTTTTGGCACAAGGATGATTTATGTAACATGTTTCTAAATTAGTCTTTTAAATACCGGTACATTCTTTAATAAATCACTAAAAAACAAATATGAATATAGGATGTGGAGTGAGTACGAAATTATTATTATTATTTTTATTTTTTGGCGCATCATTTTTACGTAAATGACGACAAATAAAAACTAACATGCCACATAACATTATTTTAAGAAATACAGGAAACAAGCATCAATAATATTCACCATTCTTAATGATCTTAGGATAGAAAAAAACATATGGAATAAAAATTACATACAAATGTGCGTGTAATAAACAATAAGCAAACCATCTTCGATTAATCATTTCAAAACAACGTGAATATAACGTGGATTGTGTAGGAAAATAATTTCTTATATGTTCCTCCCAATGTGCATCATTGTTAACTTATGAAAACAAATGAAAATTAACACGGCATATAAACACTATTTGAAGAAAAATAGGAGATATTAAGTAATATTCAGCGTTCTTAATGATCTTTGGATGGAAAATAACAATGAAATATGTATAAAATAGAAATTACATACAGGTGAGCATATAAAAACAGTAAGTAGAATCATATTTGATTAATAATCTTAAATTACTCCATGTTTAGTGTAAAAGTGGTCTATATCTACATCGACCCCATTTCGTAGTGCTTCAGCAATAACATGTTTAGCAAGACTTCTGACTTCTGTTGCATTCAAGCAATTATAAAATACGATAATTTGGTCCAGGGAGCATCCTTTTTTTGGTGCAAAGATAATTCGTTTGGTGTGTTTCTTAATTGAAATTATGAAATGGCGTTCCTGTGCATGACATTTAATGATTTTACAACAAGCATTGATTTTATTGTTTTTACAGATAATCTATTTTTCTCATCAGTCCATAGAGCGTTCATGTGAGAAAATAATCTTTCGAAACACGCATTTGTTCCAAGGATACACATAATGAATTCACTACCCCCTTCAAACTTGAGAGTTATCCTTCAGTACTTTTAAAAAGATCCACCCAGACTTCATCTAAACGTTTGGTGTCGCCATTACTCACTTTGAGAAATTAATAACTCGCAATAATATTATTTCATAATTGTCCACCTACAAGGACATCATTTTATTTAACTAACATTTTTAATATTAACTTGCCTATACCTCTGGATCAACGCCGTTTGCTACCCCCTTCCACGACTGGAGTTCGATGATACTGGCGTAATATACAAACAAATCACTTTACTATGTATAGGAGGCAAGAAAAGTAGTTTATCCATTTAAGTAAACTAGGAAATATCACGCTTTTGAGTTTGATAATATTCATTAGGTTTTTGTTTAATCAAAATCAGTATTAACAATAAGTGTTTTTATTCACGAACTGAGCTGTCCATGTGGACATATTCATTATGCAGTGTATATTATACTGTCTACAGCACATTAGCGTACAATATAGAGAATGAAGTTAAATTGAAAAATAATGATAATATGGATATTTAAACACATTTTTTTAAATGTTGGCCGTTTATTTCGATACAGGCTTCAGTTCTAATGTGCATATTATCGCACTATAGACTATTGTACTTAATTCCAATTACCAGTTTCGTCCTTCGTACTAGTAATTCTGTACCTACTCTATAAAAGAGTACCTTACATACTGTAAATTCAATCTTCACTTCTGCCCGATCCGAAAAGATAAAATTACTGTACTGTCCGTCCAAGTGGTTATGTCGTAGGGTCGTAAAAGGAGGGAAATCACGTGACAGTTAATTACTTAACGAAGCCCTTTTATTTAAGTTATTTTAAACAGTTGTATAATATTACGTAGACATCCAATTCCTAGTAAAAGCTGGTGGGGGAAACCGGGATACGACGTAGGCAAATGGACGACAGTACCTGTGCGAAAATGATTCAATATTGAAAGCTCTTTCGTCACTGGAAAACGCAAACATATTTTTGAAACGTACTGTGGCTACTATGACTCTATATGCGGTCTTGGATCTGTGTAGAAGACGGTTGAACTTCGTTAGTAGAAGGGGTGGAGTGAAGTACATTCAAAAACTCAGATACAATAAAAATTGAAGTAAAAATAAAGTGATGTCCCTGTACAATGCAATGATGAAGTGCGATATTTGTAATGTAGAATAGGCATTGTAACTTTTCCATTTTTTCTCAGTTTAGAAGTCTAAAATACGGGACGAAAAGCTGTCCCAAAGACTCTTCTCGGGACAATGGGACGCATTAGCGAAAAAACGGGACGATCCCTTATTTTACGAGACGTCTGGGAACCCTACAATATTACCACCTAGTACCTGTCCATTCGTAATACAATAAATAATTAATTTATTCAATTAATTCATCTAATCAACTATGAATTTGATTAGTCTATTCGATTGAGAAAGAGCATTGCATGTTAAATTCATAGATACCATACGAATAATAGAATGAAATTGGTGCCGGAAACCCTTCGTCTAGAACAGAATTCGCGGTCAATGGCTTTATAGCTCGAACACAACTGCTGTTAACATTAAATGAACTGTTAAATTGGCGACGTCACAAGCCCTGTCTCGGTTTTCTGTTGGACTTCATGTTGGAAGCTGTGGCTTCATTTATATCTAGCTCGCAAGAGCAAAATATCACGACAATGAAGTACTTACTACAAAATAAAGAAAAGTGAAGCTCTAAATGAAACAGCAGAAGGTCGTAGCGCTGAATTGCAACAGTGGCGCCGGAGTGTCAGACTCTGGAAAGTGTCAAATGAATTCCAGAGGTCTTGGAATTGAACGATGCATTACTGCTCTACAGAAGTGACGATTCCCACTCCTTACAACAGAGGACTCTGGTACACATAAATTAATAGAAACACAGGCACATTACCGCGTTGTACATTAACTCTCCTGAGAAATGCACGTTGTTGTTTTGTTTATGTTTAGTTGGCTACAACTTTCTTCCGCAACTCGTTGCGCTTCTGTTTAACTTTGAGTTAATCCTGGGAGAAACGTAACGAGTTCTCTGTACATTCGCATCCAGAAGTCCCTTTCCCAGATTCTGGCAGCTGCCATCTCTGTCTCTTAAATTTTCAGTATAAAAATGTGTCTGGAAGAAAATTTAATCATTTCATAGTCTCACATAAGTTACATCTCGCTAACAATATCCTTGTCTATATTAAGTTGAATATCAGACTATATTTTGTATTTTGATTCTCTTGTGTTACTTTTTCTATGCAGTTGTGTAAACAATCGCCAAAGAAAATCCACAAAATATTAGGAAAACATAGGAATTTTACTGGAAGCGAGTAAAGAGATAGGTTTGGAAGTAAATCCCGAAAAAGACAAAGTATATGATTATGTCTCGTGACGAAAATATTGTACGAAATGGAAATATAAAAATTGGAAATTGATCTTACGAAGAGGTGGAGAAGTTCAAATATCTTGGAGCAACAGTAACAAATATAAATGATACTCGGGAGGAAATTAAACACAGAATAAATATGGGAAATGCCTGTTATTATTCGGTTGAGAAACTTTTATCATCCAGTCTGCTGTGAAAAAATCTGAAAGTTAGAATTTATAAAACAGTTATATTACCGGTTGTTCTTTATGGTTGTGAAACTAGGACTCTCACTTTGAGAGAGGAACATAGGTTAAGGGTGTTTGAGAATAAGATTCTTAGGAAAATATTTGGGGCTAAGCGGGATGAAGTTACAGGAGAATGGAGAAAGTTACAGAACACAGAACTGCACGCATTGTACTTTTTACCTGACATAATTAGGAACATTAACTCCAGACGTTTTGAGATGGGCAGGACATGTAGCACGTATGGGCGAATCCAGAAATGCATATAGAGTGTTAGTTGGGAGGCCGGAGGGAAAAAGACCTTTGGGGAGGCCGAGACGTAGATGGGAAGATGATATTAAAATTAATTTGAGGGAGGTGGGATATGATGATAGAGAATGGATTCATCTTGCTCAGGATAGGGACCAATGGCGGGCTTATGTGAGGGCGGAAATGAACCTCCGGGTTCCTTAAAAGCCAGTAAGTAAGTATTTAGGGTGCACCACCATTCGATTGTTGGTGTAACGAACCAAAAACAGAATTCTTTTATATATATATATATATATATATATATATATATATATATATTTTTTTAACTCGTCATGAGAAAATGTGGGTATCTTGTAATTAATACATTTCAAGTAATGACTGAGTATCATACCTAATAAGCTATATGAACTAAAACCAGATCAATAGCAGGAGATAAAGAACAGCAGTAAATAAAAAGAAAGAAGACGATAGAGGAAGGTAGACAGAGCTGAATAGATGTAAACTTCACAGACCGCTCTTCTGTATTATAAAAATCTAGCCAGCAACTTACTTTTTCTATAACACAGAGATATTTCCTCTTTAACATGGTTCAGGTACCCAAAAGTAGGACGTCCGTCTGACCTCTATAAATTTCTTAAATCTCATACCTCCCGTAAAAGTTTGGACAGACGTGGTGTCATTGTTTAAGCTGGCTGTTTGCCCTGACCTGCACGCCCACGCCGGAGTCGGATGAAATTTCTTCCCGTATCCGCGCCTAGGGGTTTTCTGAGTGTGGGAAGTTTCGATAAGTAGGGAAATTATGTAACCTAGATAAGAAGTTCTGCTCTTCAAGCTCGGATGCCCACTCCTTTATTCTTCTTGCTCGAAGTTTATTGTTCTTCACGCTAGAATGGTCGCTATGGAAACGAAAAAAAGAAAATTGCCAAATACAACTGAGTTCTTCACTTTTATTAACCTTTGTTTGTTTGTTTGTTTGTTTTTTTCGGATAGTGAGTTACAGGGTGTATATGAACAGTAAGGAAATAGGAATAAAATAGGTTAAGTGAAGGAATTAACGCCATAAATTCAAAAAATGAGTTACAACTGACCAGAAATGTGGAGAATAATATTGATCTTTTAGATATTGATCATTTGTAGCCTTTCCTGTGGAATGTACTTTTCAGCAGTTGTAATTGTGACAAGGTTTTACAACAATACAAGTAAATCAAAGTAGGACGCATAGGGTAAAGGTTGGTAATATTGTGATAGTTCTTTTTGAGAATTTATTACAGTTTTACTGAGCGAGAGGAAGATCCGTTTTTTGCGTCTACATATTAAGGAATTGTTCGTAGACAAGTTCCTGCACAAAACCGGTCCTTTCGCTCAATAAAATTGTAATAAATTCTCAAAAAGAACTATCACAATATTTTTCGTGTCACAATATTACCAACCTTTACCCTACAGGAGCTATTACCTGTAGTAAAGGTAACAACGCTACTTACGAATCGATTTTGTATAATTTTGTTTTTTTTTTTACCTCCGAATTTTTTTTGGTAAATTAAGAAAAAAGTAATTATAAATCTTGGAGGCAGTAATTACAAATCTGAAGTATGTAAGAAAAATTTTCAATTAAATTTATTATAACCATTCAGCAATAAAGTTGCCATAGGTTAGGCCAAAATAAAATAGTAATATGCGTTACAAGAGCGGTATGTTGATGTTTTCATGTTCGAGGATAAGATTGAAAAAGCGAAACGTAGTTGAAAACAAACATACCGCTCGTGTATCGTACATTATTTTGTGCGAAGATCGTTTATTACATACCTGAAAGACGAATTTCTAATTAGTTGCAATGAAATCTCCATCTTGGTTTCTGTTCAATGACGGCAATTTTGGAAAACAAAATATCTCTTTCAACATTGTTGCTATAAAATGTTTTCTGTGTTTACTATATTGCAGCAGGCCGTGATATACGTCTGTCTTCCCCCCCCCCCAGTCTATAAATGCGAACTTAAAACAAACAGTAAGGTTACGTAATGATTTATTTTTCATTTTAATATTTTAACAATATTATTTATATAACATATTGCAGTAATAACATCGGCATCTGGAATCTTGTTGATTTTTTCACGGCTTCCTTAATGTTACTTGCATCACGAATGCAATAAGTTTGTGGAGTTGTAGAGTTTACTTAATTTTTGTAAATATTTAAAAACAATAATTAGCATTGCAATTTAGTTGAAATTGCAGTGGTAAGTTTCCAATTTATAATTATTACTATATTGAATGTCTCTAAAAATAATATGTTAAAAGCCTAAAGCAGTAAAATGAATGTCGCGCTTAAGCGGTAAGAAGAGGGAAATTGATATGTGTGTTACGTTGGGAATACTGAATGTGGTATTTCACACTTACCGCGTATTGGTTTTGTGCGGAAAACATGCAAATATGCACGTTCTCGCACAAATACAAAAATACATGAAAGCACATACGATACAAATTTTATCACTTTGAAACATACTGCGTTACGGATAAAATTAAATGAAATCATTATCCGACTATTCTTGCTCACTATATATATTTTTATTTATCAAAAAGTGTTTTATCGTCATATTTAAAGATCTTCTCGTTCATTATCTTAAGGGATTTGGTACAGCTTACAGCAGTAAAATTTTGGAAATATTCAACATTTTTTTCCTCCATTGCTGTATCTTGTAGTATAATGAAAATTGGTATGTATAAAACATTGTTCTTCAATATTTTTACGATTTAAAAAAATTATTTACATTTTTTTTTCAAAATTCAGTTCACTGTGCAGTGATGAAGCGTTTTCCACATAACTTAAAAATTATTCAACATTCTGTGATGAAATTTTTTGAGTGCATTTATGCATGTCATATCTACAATATGATGCAAGATCACTTCTCTAGGTCGACCTGGTTTGGCGAGTTGGTATAGCGCTGGCCTTCTATGCCCAAGGTTGCGGGTTCGATCCCGGGCCAGGTCGATGGCATTTAAAAATGCGACAGGCTCATGTCAGTTTTACTGGCATGTAAAAGAACTGCGGGACAAAATTCCGGCACATCCGGCGACGCTGATATAACCTCTGCAGTTGCGAGCGTCGTTAAATAAAACATAACATTTTTTTTTTAACATCACTTCTCTACGTTTGTCTGATAAAAAATAAATTCATTTAAAAAATGGTCATGTATCAGTATTTTCTTCTAACACAAAATTAAAAAAAATATATATTATTTATTAAGAAATATAGTTGAAAGAGCATGATATTGCCAACATGGGTTTCAGCAATAAAATAAAAGAGAGAAAACATGAAAAAGTTAACAAGTTTATGAGTTATGAGGGAAACGCTTCATCACTGCACAGTGAACTGCCACCATTTTGAATTTTGAAAAAAAAAAAAAAAAACAAATAATTTTTTTTAATTGTAAAAATACTGTTTTTCATATAGCAGAAGGAAAGTGTTTTACACACACCAATTTTCATTATTGTACAAGATACAGCAAAGTAAATCCATGGCGCTACAGCCCTGAAGGGCCAAGTCCGACCAGCCGGCTGCTGGCCTGACGTTCACATGCCGAAGCAGAGGTGGACGATCATCCAACCAGAATGGAGGTATCGTGTGGTTAGCACGATGATCCCCCCAGCCGTTATAGCTGGTTTGCTGAACCGGATTTTCGCTACCTATCGTATCTCCTAGGTGCACCACGATGCTGGGTGGGAACCGGTCCCATACACTGGCCGAAATTTCATGAAAAATTTCTTCCCCCATGAGGACTCGAACCAACGCGCATTCCGTAACGCGATTCCTAGGCAGGATGCCTTAGACCGGGACACAAGATACAGTAATAAAGGAAAAATGTTTAATATTTCCACAAATTTTACTGCTGTAAGCTCCTTAATATTTTCAGGGAGTTTACTGGAGTTATTTTTCTAACTTAATTCTGCACCACATATTCAAATTTGATAAACCTAAAATTACATTTGACTAAAGATACAGAGTGCCCAAAAATATTAAAATATAACAATTAAAAGTTTATTATTCAAAAGCTAGAAAATCAATTACTTTCAAAAACGTCAGTGGCAACATACTGTGAGTTTTATTAGTAACAACAATGTAATTTATTCGTCACAACAATAATTCCTTTCTACAATTCGCCTTAAACGCTCTCGTCAACAATTGGATTTTCACTCAACACAGTATTCGTTATAGCACTCCACCGACGACAATGACAATTTACTTGGACTAGTACGAACAACAATGAACTGTTAATCTTAACTAATATTTACAAAGCACTATTTACAAATCAGAACTATCAGTTCTCAGTTCACAGTTCTTCTATCTCAGTCACTCGAGTTCACAGTATCTCGAACCACAGACCTTCAGAGACAGTTCACTGTACTCGAAATCGGGTCCCTCCAACTGCGGTCCACTGCACTCGAACTCAGGTCCCTCCAACTGCGGTCCACTGCACTCGAACTCAGGCCTTCGGATGCTGACGCAGATGCGGACGCACACTCGAGTCGAACTCCGGTACACAAGACTGGCTTGCTTGCTCTGGCTTTCTCACTGACTGGCTGACTAATCAACTGAAAACTGAAAACTCTAAACTCTCCTGTCGTTCCTTCGCGTCCGTAATTTATAACCACAGCGACGTAGCCTCGAAAGTTCGAATTCGCGAGTCTTCCATTTCGACGGATTTCTCGGCCTCTCTAGGCAAGCAGAAGATGCGCGCGCAAACTCTCTCCACTCTCTCGCCGCGTTGGCCCTTTCCCCTCTACGCCGCGCGCCATCCCAAATTGCTGCGCGCGATCTTCTCTCCACCGCGCGACGTCACTCAATGTTCCGTGGAGCCTGTGCGATCTGCTTTCTTGCGGGACGCTGGTCGTGAGTTCGATTCTCACGTCGCTGTCAAAATACTGTGAAAATCTGGTTGGAATCTGTAAAATAAAATAAAAAGTTTTGAAAGTTACCGGAGTGTCCCCTTAAAAGTGGATGACTTGCTTTTAGTTGGCACTACCGCTCCCTGGAAGTACGCTACTTGATTAGAGCGGCGTGAGGGTTGGCAGGACTGCGCAGATATAACTTCCTGAGCGACATAATGGGCGCGCTTTATAGCGTCCGGTTTGCAGATCGATTGTGTGTGGCGCTTTGATAACATGCTAATGTGCTGCCACCTGCCCGCCTGCATTTCCGCGTGCGACTCTTCTAGGGTGCTCCACAATAATTAAGGCCCTGCCGTAAGGCTCGACTGTGCGTATCCGGTCCAGGCGACCTTATGCAGCTCTGCCCTAAACGGTTCGGTGCTCTGTAGCCTCATTTGCTGACGTCGCTTGGGATAGTTTGCGGCGTGATAACCTGCCGCAGACCGGGTTGGCAGGAGTAGTCAGTCAGAGGGAGCAGTGCAGTATAATCAGCTTGATGAAGTTGCTATAGGGCGACCAAGGTATGATTACCGACGTAAGGAATGCGAGGCTCTATTATCCTTCCTACATTCCTCGCGCTCCGACGTACAAGATACTGTGAATATATTTACTTCTTGCTCCACACTCCGCGCTACGAGCTGCAGAGAATGGGCAACGTGCTTGGATTTAATCCCGTTGAAAGCGTTCTCTCAGTACGGAATATCGTGTAATATTATTATACCAATTCGAAAAAAGTATACAATTTGATATTTCCTAGTTAAAATTAAAGTGAATAAATGACTTTGTTGCATTAGGAATGGAGACATATCCAGTGGTAATGATGGTATAGTGCAAAAGTAAACAAACATAATTAACATAAGAAAGAAACACAATACACAACACAAAATAACACGCCAATAAAACACATCAAACACAATTACAAAACAAGAATACAGTTGCAAAACATTAGTACCAATACGCAATAAAATAAAAATACAAAATTACAATATGAATATAGTGAATACAACTCACAACACAAATACAAAAACTGAACATCAATAGAACTCACAACAAACATACAAAACCACAATACGAATACAGAAACAGAACTCATAACACATAAACGAAGAAAGAACATGAAGGGAAATCACAACACCAATACAAAAAATAACATGAAGAGAACTTACAACACAAATACAATAAGAAACATGAACAGAACACACAACACAAATATAAAAACAGAAAATGAACAAAACTCAACACAAATGGAGAACTTGAACAGAATTCACTACACAAATACAAAAACAGAACATGAACACAACTCAAAACATACATAGAAAACATGAATAGAACTCACAACACAAATATAAAACAGAACATGGACACAACACACATAGAGAACATTAACAGAACTGACAACAACAATACAAAAACAGGATATGAACACAACTCACAACAAAAATAAAGAACATGAATAGAACTCACAACACAGTACAAAAACAGAATATAAACACAACTCAGAACGAAAATAAAGAACATGAATAGAACTCACAACACAGTACAAAAACAGAACATGAACACAACTTACAATAGAAATAAAAAAAAACACGAATAGAACTCACAACACAATTCACAACACAAATAGGGAACCTGAAGAGAACTCACAACACCAATACAAAAACAGAACATGAACACAACTTAGAACAGAAACAAAGAACATGAATGGAAGTCACAACACAATACAAAAATAGAATATGAACACAACTCACAACACCAATACAAAAACAGAACATGAACACAACTTACAACAAAAAAAGAAGAACATGAATAGAAGTCACAACACAATACAAAAATAGAATATGAACACAACTCACAACACCAATACAAAAACAGAACATGAACACAACTTACAACAGAAACAAAGAACATGAATAGAAGTCACAACACAATACAAAAATAGAATATGAACACAACTCACAACACCAATACAAAAACAGAACATGAACACAACTCACAACACCAATACAAAAACAGAACATGAACACAACTTACAACAGAAACAAAGAACATGAATAGAAGTCACAACACAATACAAAAATAGAATATGAACACAACTCACAACACAATACAAAAACAGAACATGAACACAGCTTACAACAGAAACAAAGAACATGAATAGAAGTCACAACACAATACAAAAATAGAATATGAACACAACTCACAACACCAATACAAAAACAGAACATGAACACAACTTACAACAGAAACAAAGAACATGAATAGAAGTCACAACACAATACAAAAATAGAATATGAACACAACTCACAACACCAATACAAGAACAGAACATGAACACAGCTTACAACAGAAACAAAGAACATGAATAGAAGTCACAACACAATACAAAAATAGAATATGAACACAACTCACAACACCAATACAAAAACAGAACATTAACACAGATTACAACAGAAACAAAGAACATGAATAGAAGTCACAACACAATACAAAAATAGAATATGAACACAACTCTCACAACACCAATACAAAAACAGAACATGAACACAACTTACAACAGCAAAAAAGAACATGAATAGAAGTCACAACACATTACAAAAATAGAATATGAACACAACTCACAACACCAATAAGAAAACAGAACATGAACACAGCATACAACAGAAACAAAGAACATGAATAGAAGTCACAACACCAATACAAAAATAGAACATGAACACAACTCTCACAACACCAATACAAAAACAGAACATGAACACAACTTACAACAGCAAAAAAGAACATGAATAGAAGTCACAACACAATACAAGAATAGAATATGAACACAACTCTCACAACACCAATACAAAAACAGAACATGAACACAACTTACAACAGAAAAAAAAGAACATGAATAGAAGTCACAACACAATACAAAAATAGAATATGAACACAACTCACAACACCAATACAAAAACAGAACATGAACACAACTTACAACAGAAAAAAGAACATGAATAGAAGTCACAACACAATACAAAAATAGAATATGAACACAACTCACAACACCAATACAAAAACAGAACATGAACAAGCTTACAACAGAAACAAAGAACATGAATAGAAGTCACAACACCAATACAAAAATAGAACATGAACACAACTCAGAACAGAAAAAAAGAACATGAATAGAAGTCACAACACCAATACAAAAATAGAACATGAACACAACTTACAACAGAAAAAAAGAACATGAATAGAAGTCACAACACAATACAAAAATAGAATATGAACACAACTCACAACACCAATACAAAAACAGAACATGAACACAGCTTACAACAGAAACAAAGAACATGAATAGAAGTCACAACACCAATACAAAAACAGAACATGAACACAGCTTACAACAGAAACAAAGAACATGAATAGAAGTCACAACACCAATACAAAAACAGAACATGAACACAGCTTACAACAGAAACAAAGAACATGAATAGAAGTCACAACACCAATACAAAAACAGAACATGAACACAGCTTACAACAGAAACAAAGAACATGAATAGAAGTCACAACACCAATACAAAAACAGAACATGAACACAGCTTACAACAGAAACAAAGAACATGAATAGAAGTCACAACACCAATACAAAAATAGAACATGAACACAACTTACAACAGAAAAAAAGAACATGAATAGAAGTCACAACACAATACAAAAATAGAATATGAACACAACTCACTACACCAATACAAAAAAAAAAAAAACATAAGTAGAACTCACAACACAAATAGGGAACCTGAAGAGAACTCACAACACCAATACAAAAACAGAACATGAACACAACTTAGAACAGAAATACACAATAGAGATATCAATCCTGTTTTTTTTCATCAGAAGTTTGTAGTCAATTACCTGCAGTATACAGGGGCATAATTACTTACGGACGAATCTATGAGAACAGAAGGAAAGAAATAATTTGTGGAGGTATGAAGATTTCCATAGGAGGAGAGAGATATCTGCAGAGACATGAGTTATGTGTTGCACATAATTGTTTATTTTTTGGTCTGCGATAAACAGATTCCTGGTATAAACGACCGATAGCTCTCATTGTAACAGCGAGAGCTTATCATTTAGCGGAATGGGGTTCTACCCCGGGCGTCGACAGGAATCATATTTGTGGTAACAAGATAAAACTTTCTCCTGGGGTTCTTTAGTTGTCCTCCACTTCACAAATTTCATTCCAACAAAACTCCATTTCACTTTCCTCTTCCCCTCAAACGATTACACTTCATGGAACTAAAAATCAACACATTGAGTTTGCAGTGTTGCCACTTTCGCTTGAACATTGTACACTCAAAGAAACAACAATGGTCAGAGTGCAGAAGGACCTTCGTCTGTACAACCATACACATAGGGGAGAGTCGGGTAGTATCGGACATCGGTAATATCGGACAGTGAGTTTCTTTCATACTTATCACACTAAGTGGTGAGCAACAGGGATTTCGTGTAGGCCGATCATGCACTGATGCCAATTTTATAGTCCGACAGATTACCGAAAAGGCCTTGGAGTTCAAGAAACCAGCATTTTTATGTTTTATCGATTTAGAAAAAGCATTTGACTCTTTGCAGTTAAATACCATTTTAAAAATCTTAACTAAAAACAATGTACCAGATGGGCTGATTGCTCGTATTTTTAAATATATATTCAGACAATACAGTAAGGATCAAAGTAAACGATCACCTAACAAATGCAATAGGTGTTAACAAAGGTGTTCGTCAGGGAGACTCACTGAGTCCTTTACTTTTTATTATGGTAATGTAAGAAATAACTAAAGAAACAAAGACTCAGAAAGGATATAAAATGGTAAGTAAAGAAATAAAATTGGTATGTTATGCCGATGATGTAATATTGGTAACAGAATGCGAAGATGATCTGCAAAGAATGTTACATCAGTTCAATACCAGCTGCCAAAATTATGGGTTTAAAATATCTACACTAAAGACAAAATCTATGGTCATAAGTAAGAACCCAATACGATGTAAATTAGAATTGGAAAAACAAATAATTGAACAAGTGATGTGCTTTCAATATCTTGGCTTCCAGTTATCAAGCTCAGGCCTTTTACAAACCGAAATTTTAAACCAAATCACTAAAGCAAATAGAGTATCGGGATATTTGAATGACACCATATGGAGAAATAAATATCTCCACATTGAACCTAAGGTTCGAATCTACAAGACCGTGGTGCGCCCTATTCTCACTTATGCAGTTGAAACAAGACCTGAAACAACAGAACGAAACAGATGTTGGATACAACAGAAATGTAAACCTTAAGGAAAATTGTAGGAATCACAAGAAGGGACCATATACGGAATGATCAGATCAGAGAACAATGCAAAATACAACCAAACAGAGAATGAACGCAAATAAGGAGACAACAATGGAATGAGCATGCATCTCGAATGGAAGAGGATAGAATTGCGAGAATCGCCAGGGATAACTACCCATCCGGAAGAAGATCCCCAGGAAGACCATTAAGCAGATGGAGAGATACTCTGGATTAACAGGCTGGAAGCCTAGAGAGAAGAGAAGAAGAAGGAGAAGAGTTTCTTTCATCTACTACACGATGATAGTACCTGATTGACATGGTTACGTTTCTGTGATGTCGCATAGAGAAACGTAACCATGTCAATCAGGTACTACCATATGGTGGTAGATGAAAGAAACGCACTGTCCGATACTACCCGATGTCCGATACTACCCGACTCTCCCCTAATACCAGAAAGTCAGAAATCTCTGAACTCATCGATTATATATTTACCATGTGTGACAAGTAAACTGCATTATCGATTAGTTATTCTGAGAACATTGCATTATATATTAGACGACGCCACTTTTACTAGATTAGGCATTACTATTGTGACCTAACCGTACTACACAGTAGTGGACATCGCAAAGGTTAGTATTTAATACAAGGTAAACCGTAAGTAATGTCATTAATTTCAGAGGGTTATTTTTTGGGATATTACAACTTACAAATGGCTTTTAAGGAACCCGAAGGTTCATTGCCGCCCTCACATAAGCCCGCCATCGGTCCCTATCCTGTGCAAGATTAAGCCAGTCTCTATCATCATACCCCACCTCCCTCAAATCCATTTTAATATTATCCTCCCATCTACGTCTCGGCCTCCCTAAAGGTCTTTTTCCCTCCGGTCTCCCAACTAACACTCTATATGCATTTCTGGATTCGCCCATACGTGCTACATGCCCTGCCCATCTCAAACGTCTGGATTTCAAGTTCCTAATTATGTCAGGTGAAGAATACAATGCGTGCAGTTCTGTGTTGTGTAACTTTCTCCATTCTCCTGTAACTTCATCCCGCTTAGCCCCAAATATTTTCCTAAGCACCTTATTCTCAAACACCCTTAACCTATGTTCCTCTCTCAGAGTGAGAGTCCAAGTTTCACAGCCATATAGAAGAACCGGTAATATAACTGTTTTATAAATTCTAACTTTCAGATTTTTGGACAGCAGACTGGATGATAAGAGCTTCTCAACCGAATAATAACACGCATTTCCCATATTTATTCTGCGTTTAATTTCCTCCCGAGTGTCATTTATATTTGTTACTGTTGCTCCAAGATATTTGAATTTTTCCACCTCTTCGAAGGATAAATCTCCAATATTTATATTTCCATTTCGTACAATATTCCCGTCACGAGACATAATCATATACTTTGTCTTTTCGGGATTTACTTCAAACCGATCGCTTTACTTGCTTCAAGTAAAATTTCCGTGTTTTCCCTAATCGTTTGTGTATTTTCTCCTAACATATTCACGTCATCTGCATAGACAAGAAGCTGATGTAGCCCGTTCAATTCCAAACCCTGCCTGTTATCCTGAACTTTCCTAATGGCATATTCTAAAGCGAAGTTAAAAAGTAAAGGTGATAGTGCATCTCCCTGCTTTAGCCCGCAGTGAATTGGAAAAGCATCAGATAGAAACTGACCTATACGGACTCTGCTGTATGTTTCACTGAGACACATTTTAATTAATCGAACTAGTTTCTTGGGAATACCAAATTCAATAAGAATATCATATAATACTTCCCTCTTAACCGAGTCATAAGCCTTTTTGAAATCTATGAATAACTGATGTACTGTACCCTTATACTCCCAATTTTTCTCCATTATCTGCCGAATACAAAAAATCTGATCAATAGTCATTCCTTTGCTGTGGTCGTGCCAGAGAATCAGTCCTATTCCGAGGCTTACTGTAGGAATTCGTAACAAGCTGTTTTTTACGGTGATGGGTTGTTAGCCCTTCGCCCAACCCCCAAGCTGGAGGACCACCCCTTATCGGCTGTCCACTACTGCTTATTCAATATATTCGCAGCTACCCTCCATATCTGGAGGCCGTCTCCTCTATCCGCAACCTGAGGACGCGCCATGCCGTGGTGATAGGGACCCACCAAAAATATTTAATACAGTTTTGCTCCTTTTTGCTTCCTTCCCAAGATGAAAACTATTTTAAATGAAACATTCCATAGCGTCTTTTCGGAATGCTATTGATTTAATTCCCATCATGCTCAGTTAATTTAAGACAGCAATGTATTATGACTAGACCATAATATGAAATGGAAATATAAAAATTGGAAATTTATTCTTTGAAATGTGAAAAAATTCAAATATCCTGGACCAACAGTAACAAATATGAATGAGACTCCGGAGAAAATTAAACGCAGAATAAATATGGAAAATACCTGTTATTATTCAATTGAGAAGCTTTTGTCATCCAATCCAGAATCAAGAAAGTATCTTTCATATCAAAGATTTGAGGCAATACTGTGAGTTCCTTATATAGAAGATCTAAAATTCGGAAACAATAAAATTTTAAAGGCCCTTATTGGTATGTACGAGGGGGATCCAGGAAATAACGACCGTTTTGTTGTAATAATTAAAAAAAATATATTTATTTGAAAAAACAAAGTCTGTTACATAACTGAAGCTTCCTTTACTTCTCTACATAATCACCACCTACATTTAAACATTTGTCGTATCTGTTCACTAGCTTTAGAATTCCCGTGTTATACTCCTCTGCCGCCAGTTCATTAAGCCAGGTGTTCACTGTCTTCTTCAACTCTTCATCACTTCCAAAACGCGTACCACCCAGAAAGTCTTTCAGCTTAGTGAAAAGGTGAAAATCGCTAGGGGCAAGGTCTGGACTATAGGGCGGATGATCAAAGATTTCCCAACCGAATTGATCCAGCAATTCTCGGGTTGAAGCAGCAGTGTGCGGGCGGGCGTTGTCGTGAAGAAGCACAACTCCTCTCGAAAGCATTCCTCGCCTCTTGTTTTGGATGGCTGGCCGTAGTTTTCTTAAAGTCTCACAATAACGATTTGCATTGATGGTAGTGCCTTTTGGCATGAAATCCAGCAAAAGAACACCTTTGCGATCCCAAAAGACAGTAGCCATGACTTTTTGTGTTGAGAGAGTCTGTTTGAATTTTCTCGGTTTCTTGGGTGATGAGGGATGATGCCACTGACGTGATTGGCGCTTGGTCTCTGGGGTGTTGTGAGACACCCAGGTCTCATCACCAGTCACAATTTGATCAAGAAAGGCGTCTCCATCTGTGTGATATCGCATCAAGAATGTCAATGCTGAGGCCATTTGTGTTGGTCACTCAGTTGCCGTGGAAATTGATACATGTGCCCTTCGCCATCATCCCTGAAATTTGTAAGACCACCTCGGAAACGCCCTGTATACGTAGGGGTCAATCATTGATATTTTTTTCAGATTTTGTGTTCCGGCATATATTATAAATTCAGTATTTTAAATGAAAATGTTTCAAATCTATCATTAAAATCCCTGAACTATTCCCTACATATTACAATAATTAAAATGAAAAAAAATGACATCAGTAAATGAGGACAACAAATAAGAACTTATTGAAAATGTCTTAACGGTGCCAACGGCTGTACAGTTCACCCTACTCTAGATAGTCATAAGACTTGGTATAAACCAACGTTTTAAAACGATTTACTTGCTCGATAAATTTGTCATTTAAAGTTACTCTTCATGTTACTGGGGTTTTGCCAGATAATGCCGCCACTTCAGTCTTTTTGGTTAGCCCGCTGGTCTGCTTGTATATTGAGTATTTTTCAGAGCCTTGGCCGGATCTCGGATTCAGTCGAGAATATTCCACAACTGCGCACTTCTTGTGCTGCTCGGTTGTATGTGTGGGAGAGTTTATGGAAATTCTTGGTCCCTAGGGACACGTAGCCGCGGCGGCAGGAAATCGGGAGCACTCGCATTAAAATCGCATAAAGTAGGGGCCAGTGACGGATGTTGCAAACTTTGTGCATTCCAGCGCCTCCTACTCGAAGCCCGGCGAGGGCATTAATGAGTTTCCCGGGCCAGGAAGATTTAGTGCAACAACGAAACTAGAAAACATCATAAGCTTCCTTTCGAAATTAATAAAATTGTGTCCCTACAATCTTGAGGGTGCACGCATGGGCCGTTGAAATGAATACTGTCTATCTATCTATCTATCTATCTATCTATCTATCTATCTATCTATCTATCTATCTATCTATCTATCTATCTATCTATCTATCTATCTATCTATCTATCTATATCTATCTATCTATCTATCTATCTATCTATCTATCTATCTATCTATCTATCTCTATCTATCTATCTATCTATCTATCTATCTATCTATCTATCTATCTATCTATCTATCTATCTATCTATCTATCTATCTATCTATCTATCTATCTATCTATCTATCTATCTATCTATCTATCTATCTATCTATCTATCTATCTATCTATCTATCTATCTATCTATCTATCTATCTATCTATCTATCTATCTATCTATCTATCTATCTATCTATCTATCTATCTATCTATCTATCTATCTATCTATCTATCTATCTATCTATCTATCTATCTATCTATCTATCTATCTATCTATCTATCTATCTATCTATCTATCTATCTATCTATCTATCTATCTATCTATCTATCTATCTATCTATCTATCTATCTATCTATCTATCTATCTATCTATCTATCTATCTATCTATCTATCTATCTATCTATCTATCTATCTATCTATCTATCTATCTATCTATCTATCTATCTATCTATCTATCTATCTATCTATCTATCTATCTATCTATCTATCTATCTATCTATCTATCTATCTATCTATCTATCTATCTATCTATCTATCTATCTATCTATCTATCTATCTATCTATCTATCTATCTATCTATCTATCTATCTATCTATCTATCTATCTATCTATCTATCTATCTATCTATCTATCTATCTATCTATCTATCTATCTATCTATCTATCTATCTATCTATCTATCTATCTATCTATCTATCTATCTATCTATCTATCTATCTATCTATCTATCTATCTATCTATCTATCTATCTATCTATCTATCTATCTATCTATCTATCTATCTATCTATCTATCTATCTATCTATCTATCTATCTATCTATCTATCTATCTATCTATCTATCTATCTATCTATCTATCTATCTATCTATCTATCTATCTATCTATCTATCTATCTATCTATCTATCTATCTATCTATCTATCTATCTATCTATCTATCTATCTATCTATCTATCTATCTATCTATCTATCTATCTATCTATCTATCTATCTATCTATCTATCTATCTATCTATCTATCTATCTATCTATCTATCTATCTATCTATCTATCTATCTATCTATCTATCTATCTATCTATCTATCTATCTATCTATCTATCTATCTATCTATCTATCTATCTATCTATCTATCTATCTATCTATCTATCTATCTATCTATCTATCTATCTATCTATCTATCTATCTATCTATCTATCTATCTATCTATCTATCTATCTATCTATCTATCTATCTATCTATCTATCTATCTATCTATCTATCTATCTATCTATCTATCTATCTATCTATCTATCTATCTATCTATCTATCTATCTATCTATCTATCTATCTATCTATCTATCTATCTATCTATCTATCTATCTATCTATCTATCTATCTATCTATCTATCTATCTATCTATCTATCTATCTATCTATCTATCTATCTATCTATCTATCTATCTATCTATCTATCTATCTATCTATCTATCTATCTATCTATCTATCTATCTATCTATCTATCTATCTATCTATCTATCTATCTATCTATCTATCTATCTATCTATCTATCTATCTATCTATCTATCTATCTATCTATCTATCTATCTATCTATCTATCTATCTATCTATCTATCTATCTATCTATCTATCTATCTATCTATCTATCTATCTATCTATCTATCTATCTATCTATCTATCTATCTATCTATCTATCTATCTATCTATCTATCTATCTATCTATCTATCTATCTATCTATCTATCTATCTATCTATCTATCTATCTCTATCTATCTATCTATCTATCTATCTATCTATCTATCTATCTATCTATCTATCTATCTATCTATCTATCTATCTATCTATCTATCTATCTATCTATCTATCTATCTATCTATCTATCTATCTATCTATCTATCTATCTATCTATCTATCTATCTATCTATCTATCTATCTATCTATCTATCTATCTATCTATCTATCTATCTATCTATCTATCTATCTATCTATCTATCTATCTATCTATCTATCTATCTATCTATCTATCTATCTATCTATCTATCTATCTATCTATCTATCTATCTATCTATCTATCTATCTATCTATCTATCTATCTATCTATCTATCTATCTATCTATCTATCTATCTATCTATCTATCTATCTATCTATCTATCTATCTATCTATCTATCTATCTATCTATCTATCTATCTATCTATCTATCTATCTATCTATCTATCTATCTATCTATCTATCTATCTATCTATCTATCTATCTATCTATCTATCTATCTATCTATCTATCTATCTATCTATCTATCTATCTATCTATCTATCTATCTATCTATCTATCTATCTATCTATCTATCTATATCTATCTATCTATCTATCTATCTATCTATCTATCTATCTATCTATCTATCTATCTATCTATCTATCTATCTATCTATCTATCTATCTATCTATCTATCTATCTATCTATCTATCTATCTATCTATCTATCTATCTATCTATCTATCTGTCTGTCTGTCTATCTATCTATCTATCTATCTATCTATCTATCTATCTATCTATCTATCTATCTATCTATCTATCTATCTATCTATCTATCTCTATCTATCTATCTATCTATCTATCTATCTATCTATCTATCTATCTATCTATCTATCTATCTATCTATCTATCTATCTATCTATCTATCTATCTATCTATCTATCTATCTATCTATCTATCTATCTATCTATCTATCTATCTATCTATCTATCTATCTATCTATCTATCTATCTATCTATCTATCTATCTATCTATCTATCTATCTATCTATCTATCTATCTATCTATCTATCTATCTATCTATCTATCTATATCTATCTATCTATCTATCTATCTATCTATCTATCTATCTATCTATCTATCTATCTATCTATCTATCTATCTATCTATCTATCTATCTATCTATCTATCTATCTATCTATCTATCTATCTATCTATCTATCTATCTATCTATCTATCTATCTATCTATCTATCTATCTATCTACCTACCTATCTACCTATCTATCTATCTATCTATCTATCTATCTATCTATCTATCTATCTATCTATCTATCTATCTATCTACCTATCTATCTATCTATCTATCTATCTATCTATCTATCTATCTATCTATCTATCTATCTATCTATCTATCTATCTATCTATCTATCTATCTATCTATCTATCTATCTATCTATCTATCTATCTATCTATCTATCTATCTATCTATCTATCTATCTATCTATCTATCTATCTATCTATCTATCTATCTATCTATCTATCTATCTATCTATCTATCTATCTATCTATCTATCTATCTATCTATCTATCTATCTATCTATCTATCTATCTATCTATCTATCTATCTATCTATCTATCTATCTATCTATCTATCTATCTATCTATCTATCTATCTATCTATCTATCTATCTATCTATCTATCTATCTATCTATCTATCTATCTATCTATCTATCTATCTATCTATCTATCTATCTATCTATCTATCTATCTATCTATCTATCTATCTATCTATCTATCTATCTATCTATCTATCTATCTATCTATCTATCTATCTATCTATCTATCTATCTATCTATCTATCTATCTATCTATCTATCTATCTATCTATCTATCTATCTATCTATCTATCTATCTATCTATCTATCTATCTATCTATCTATCTATCTATCTATCTATCTATCTATCTATCTATCTATCTATCTATCTATCTATCTATCTATCTATCTATCTATCTATCTATCTATCTATCTATCTATCTATCTATCTATCTATCTATCTATCTATCTATCTATCTATCTATCTATCTATCTATCTATCTATCTATCTATCTATCTATCTATCTATCTATCTATCTATCTATCTATCTATCTATCTATCTATCTATCTATCTATCTATCTATCTATCTATCTATCTATCTATCTATCTATCTATCTATCTATCTATCTATCTATCTATCTATCTATCTATCTATCTATCTATCTATCTATCTATCTATCTATCTATCTATCTATCTACCTACCTATCTATCTACATATCTACCTATCTACCTATCTATCCATCCATCCATCCATCCATCCATCCATCCATCCATCCATCCATCCATCCATCCATCCATCTATCTATCACATTAGATTTGAGCATACGTAGGGTCAAGTAGGGCTAATATGATACAGTAAAAAGTCGGGCTTAAAATGTATCAATGGCTCAGACTGAACATATTTAAGACTGCGATTATGGAAGTACAGTGTGTCCGCAGAAACATTTCAGGGTTATAAACTGCTATAGCGTCGCTGTCAACTGCCGGATTTATACGAAACTGGTATCATTAGAAAGAGAAACTCAAAAATTTTTGTACCTACCTCAAAGACACTCCACGTGTCACGCTGTAGACATCAAGTCAATATTCCCACTCTGCCTTTAGTGCCAACAAATATTCACAGAAAACACGTCGTTTTGCATGGTCATCAGGTTTCAACTTACGCACTAATTGCAGTTTGTAGGGGTGAAATCGCAGACGAGAACGTAGGATCTTGGAAACTGTGGATTTAGAAATGTCTAACTGCAGGCTAGCTCTACGCACAGACTTTGGAGAACTATGTACAAACGCCTCTCGCATCTGTTCTACAGTTCCCTCACTGACAGACCGTTTCCTTGGATGGCCTTTGCTTTCATCACATACGCATCCATGCTCTACAAAATCTCTATACTCCTTCACAATCGTTTTGTCGGTAGGTTCCTCATGATGAAAATTCCGTCTGAAAGTACGCTGTACTCTTACTACACTCCGAGTACTATGGTATTCCAATATACACCAACTATAACCTAAATAACCCTCTAAATGCTGCGGAATTCACACAGACTTCAAAATTTAACATTCAGATCATTTAACACAATTTGCTTATATCCAACAATGCCTTAATGACAAACGAAATAGCGGAAACGGCGTTTTTTTCTTCATGTGCTGCCATCTACTGTTTCTGTCAACAATTACCAATTACGCATTTCCTGAAATTCTTTGCGCTGTTGTTTCTAATGACACCGGTATGAATTTCGTAAAACATATAGGGCGCTACGAGCGTACTAAGCTAGCCCCGGCTATCCACTGGTTACTAGTACAGAATTCAAATCATATGCTGTCGCTAATACTGGTTTATGAATACGAAAAACGCTGATCATGTACCGGAAGCCCGCGCTAAAAATGTCTATGAATACGGCCCATAGTGACAGAATTGTAGCAGTTTATAACCCCTGAATGTTTCTGCGGTCACACTGTACATTTATATTGATATTGAACAAAATTAAACAAAATTGAAAAAAAAAAATCATTATCGACGTTATAAATGTATTAAAAGAAAAGACAGTTTTGTTGTTAAAAAAATGCTGTGATACTCGCTTACTTTTGTTTTGTTTTTTTTTTCTTGGGTTATTTTACGACGCTGTATCAACATCTAGGTTATTTAGCGTCTGAATGATATGAAGGTGATAATGCCGGTGAAATGAGTCCGGGGTCCAGCACCGAAAGTTACCCAGCATTTGCTCGTATTGGGTTAACGGAAAAAACCTCAACCAGATAACTTGCCCCGACCGGGATTCGAACCCGGGCCACCTGGTTTCACGGCCAGACGCGCTGACCGTTACTCCACAGGTGTGGACCTTACTTTTGTTATTTCTCTTGAATGAATAAAGGTAGAATAATTTTTTAATTTTCCTTCTACTCAAAATAGTGTCAGCTTCATTTTTGAATAATTTCGAGGGAAAAATTGTTCCGGGGCCGGGTATCGATCCCGGGAACTTTGGCTGAGCGCGCAACGCTCTACCGACTGAGCTACCCAGGAACTCCACCCGACACCGTCTCAATTATCTATGTTCTGTTGAACTGATTTTCTAGGCATTGAAAAATTATCTTGTATTCAAACCTTATTTACATGTACGTAGTTCTTAGTCGTGGGTAATTTAAATAATTCCTCTTTATTTACGAACAAGCCAAGTTTTATTGTACATCCATGTCCCAAGAGGTAATTGTACTTAGACCCTACTTCCACCCACGCAATGCTAAAGTTTCGCCTCTCAGATTTTTTTAACAGAAGTACTCGTAGAAATGTTTATTGCGTATGAAATCAGAGACGGTTAGAGTTCAAGAGACATTAATGAACGAACAGGTATGTAAATAAGGCAGGAATAAATCAGCACTTAGCCTATGATCGCCGTATGAAGCACGGGTTACTCTGTAATCAATATGAGCCGTTACACAAGCGATTAGGTGACTACATATGCAGTACTCGACATCCCTTAGCTTGCGGGATGGATTAATTGACTGAGCACTCTGATAGATTGTGCTGAAAGCTCTAATTAAGGCCTGTTATGTAACCAGAGCTCTGTCCACAGCACAAAGACTTCCCACGTTTCTTGTGTCCTTACCCAGGAATGAGGTGAAAATGCACCCGCGTTTCAGCCAATTCAATTATGTAAACACAACCCAGATGTTGGCTGTTAAGGCGCGTTCCACTATTAAACATTTAACAACAACATGTTAAATATAACATGTTGAATTTAACATGTATAATGACATTTCAAGTCTCAATTGACTTAACATGTTAACTAAGTATGTTGAATTTAGCACTTTTAGCACAAATGGAAAACATGTTAAGTCAATTCATTTGCTCGTGCAGCGTCGGTACTGTTCGGGAAAGTTCGTACAGTTTCCATAGCAACAACTATACGTTCCGATTTTGTGGCGCTTATCTTGATCATTTTTATACTATCATTGGTCCTTGGTGTTGGCTGTAAGTTGTTCAAAGTAATGGAGTGGACGAAAGAAAATACATTAGACTAAAATTAATGCACTGATGGAAAGGCCTTGTTTGTGGGATGTGTCTGCAAAAGAATACACGGGCAAAACTAAGAAGGCTGACTGTTTAGAGAACTGGAATTATTATTTAACTGTTCTCGAGAATACAATAGAGAGTTTTCGCACACTCGTCGTACGCTAAACGTTAATGCTATGTTGACGTCAGTAATGGTCGTATTTGGTGATGTATGTTAACGTTCGTAAAACTTCGGAAAGAATAATTGTACGATATTACCCAATTCTTTAACATCTATCATGTCGTAGGTCCTATGATAATTTTTTTTTATTGAGATGAAATGGCTGCTCTTAAATTGTGTATTTCTTTGATGTAACAGGAAATATTTTTGCAGCACTATATTAAAATCGTGTTCTGATATTCTCAGCAAGTTTTTGAATCCAAATCGATACTGTATTCAACTTTAAGCCCGTTTAGAATGTATCCTGCATAGTGTCTTTTACTAAGATATTGCCACATCCACATTCTCATTTTCTTTCTTTTTCAAAGCCTTGTAACAAGCAATAGAGGCAATTACAAAAGTCAGATCATCATCTGAGTCCATTGTCCAAGGTTTGAAAATAAAACATTATCTACATTAAAATCTCATAGATTGTTTATGGTGGACTACGCAAAGAAAGTCAAGTTTAACATGTTTAACAGTGTGGACAAAGTGTTAAATGAAATTAGCATTCACATGTTCAATCAACATGTTGGGATGTTAACGGTAAACAATTTAACATTTAAATTTTTAATAGTGGAGACCCGCCTTTAAAGTACAAAGACTGTCGCGTGTGAATGAAGAACGTTCCACACGATAGCTCAGTACCAATATCTTAAGAATGTAAATGTTACGGTAAAATCAAAATGTTACGCCATCATTCACGATGGGAACATAAACACAACCGCAAAGATACTTCGTAAATATGGAAACATAACAACGACGCCATTTTATCATATTCTTTTGTTTACTTCATCGCTTTGCGATTGTGTCTTGTTTCCAAATCACGCAAGCATAAACATGAAAGTGCGGAGTTTGCAAACTTTCATGTTAACATCTAACGGTGATGTTAATGTCAGTGTTTATTACAAATATCTGTGCATGAATATTGAGACAAACTGTTCCTGCAAATTAAGCTTTCAGAAATAACTCCCTGTAAAGTTAATTTGAATAATTTCGAGGGAAAAATTGTTCCGGGGCCGGGTATCGAACCCGGGACCTTTGGTTAAACGTACCAACGCTCTCCCACTGAGCTACCCGGGAACTCTACCCGACACCGATCCAATTTTTCCCTCTATATCCACAGACCTCAAAGTGGGCTGACAACCGTCAAGCAACCAAAATTTTTCCCTCGAAATTATTCAAATTAACTTTACAGGGAGTTATTCCTGAAAGCTTAATTTGCATAATACACGTCACTGTACGTAACAGAAAACCACAATTTAAAGTCGCACAGAGTTAGTGTGCAGTCAAATGTTGGTTGCTTGACGGTTGTCAGCCCACTTTGAGGTCTGTGGATATAGAGGGAAAAATTGGATCGGTGTCGGGTAGTTCCCAGCTCAGTGGGAGAGCGTTGATACGTTAAACTAAAGGTCCCGGGTTCGATACTATCGGCCCAGGAACAATTTTTCCTCGAAATTATTCAAACTGTTCCTGTTTAACACGATAAGTGCCTATATGTTTGAAATTGTATTTTTCTGCTATTAAACTGTTCGTAAAAGGTGTTAGTCGTCATGTTCCTTTAAGTATTTATGTATTTATTTATTTATTTATTTATTTACCTACATCTATTTATTTATCTATATATTTATGTATTTATTTATCTATGAGACATGAGGCATTCTCTTCCACACTGCCAGAAGTGAAATATACATTGAAATAATAGGAATAGCGAATGTAGTAAAATTAATGGAAATACTTAAATATAAAATCGTTATGGTGTACATCAGGCATGTCAATTGATGCCCACAGGAGCAAGCGCGCGCTTTAGAGCCCAGGAGAGCATGAGCGCTTTACAGCGGAAAGGAAAGAGAGAGACGAAAGCGGTGGTATATGCCGTTTGGTCGAGCTATATTCAGGGATGGCCAGCACTGATTCAATAGATAAAGGGAAGAGAACTTATTGAAACTGTATCCATGTTAATTTTTAGATTTGCCTGAGAAGTATAAGTGCATTATAAGAATGTAAGTTTTAATTTTAATGCTCATTTTCACAAGTTTGATTTTTATATTCAAAAGAAATATTTTCTCAACTTTTCGTATAGAAAAGTGAAATTTTGGGGTATAGGCCTATTTATTTAGTACCCTTACAGAATGTTTTCGTAAATCTAATATACTGTATATACGTATTACTGGAGATAGTGTATTGAAAATTTTGAAATATTCGCATGGAAATTGTTTGTAAGGAAATGAATTAACAAAGCAACTACTGTTACATCATAAGCAAAAGATACGTGCCCATGTGTTGTAAAAATGTCAGCTCTATAGCTTCAGCAGATTTCAAGAAACTAATTTAATATTCTGATGATAGGAAGTTGCTCACCAATATCACCTTAAAAGCATAATGCGATAAGAGTTTTATTATGTAATATTAGTTACACTTAAAACAGATACAGTACCTAGGTAACTTTGCTTTGTACTGTAATATTGTTTTGATTAGTTTATTGATTAATTTTGTAAGGCTAAAGATACCATCAATATAAATTCCAACTTATCATGTCATATTCAATCTCTTTCTTTGGAATATCACTTTCTTTATGAATGATGTGTTTCATCCATTTAATACAGTATAATATTATACTACTATGGAATTTAAGTGAATATTCCTTTTTAACTCTTTATTATGTTATTAATATTTAAAACACAAGTGCAATATTAAGAAATCAATGTTAGTACTTTTGTTTTACAGACAATATAGATAATATTAAACAGAAAGAAGCCATATAAAAATAACGACGTAAAATTTCACGTTCCGTTTGAAGTTTGTGCACCACTGTTTTCTTAATCCAACTGGCTGCTTATTCATATACACTATCCTTCCTATTTCCATACTTAGCGCTTGCTGCCCGCACACGACGTCAAGGTCAGAAAAATGTGCTTGCTTTGACATCACTGGTGTACATTAAGGAGCTTACATTTAGCTAATGAAATATTGACTGAATATAATGCATAATTAAGTAATTACAATTTATATCCTAATTCTACTTTATAATAGGCCTAAAGGACAATTTATACAAACACACAGAATAACTTATAAAAATCAACTAACACTCGCGAATCAATTTCATGTAAAAGTAAGTGATTCTTATTTCTGAATTCTCTCTCTCTAAGAGCCTATATAAATAATATGATCATATATTGACCGAGGTGAAAAATACAGGGACATCATTTTATTTTTACTAACATTTTTAATATTAACTTGGGTATACCTCTGGATCAACGCCGTTTGCTACCCCCTTCTCCGACTGGATTTCGATGATACTGGCGTAATATACAAACAAATTACTTTACTAGGTATAGGAGGGAAAGAAAGTAATTCATCCATTTACGTAAACTAGGAAATATCACGCTTTTAAATTTGATAATTTTCATTAGGTTTTTGTTTAATCAAAATACAGTACAGTATTAACAATGAGTGTTTTTACTCACGAACTGAGCTGTCCATGTGGACGTATTCATTATGCAGTGTATATTATACTGTCTACAGCACATTAGCGTACACTATAGAGAATGAAGTTAAATTGAAAAATAATCATAATATGGATATCTAAACACATTTTTGAAAATGGTGGCCGTTCATTTCCGATACAGGCTTCAGTTCTAATGTGCATATTATCGCACTATAGACTATTGTACCTAATCCCAATTAGCAGTTTCGTCCTTCGTACTAGTAACTCATGTTGAAATAATTCTGTACCTACTCTGTAAAAGAGTACCTTACGTACTGTAAATTCAATTTTCACTTCTGCCCGATCCGAAAAGATAAAATTACTCAGACATGCTATCTACTGTCCGTCCAAGTGGTTATGCCGTAGGGTCGTAGAAAGGGAGGAAATCACGTGACAGTTGATTACTTAACAAAGCCCTTTTATTTAAGTTATTTTGAACAGTTGTATGATATTACGTAGACGTCCAATTCCTAACAGAAATTAAAGTTCTCAGAAAAGAGCTAAGACAGCCCAACCACTAGCTGGCGAATAAAAGCAGGTAGGGGAAACCGGGATACGAGGTAGGCAAATGGACGACGTACCTGTGCGAATGGACGACGTACCTGTGCGAAAATGATTCAATATTGAAAACTCTTTCGTCACTGGAAAACGCGAACATATTTTTGAAACGTACTGTTTACTATGTCCGTAAGGCTACTATGACTGTATATGCGGTCTTGGATCTGTGTGGAGGACGGTTGAAGGGGTGGGAGTGAAGTACATTAAAAAAACTCAGGTACAATAAAAATTGAAGTAAAAATAAAATGATGTCCCTGTACCAGTTAATAACCTCTATCAAAACTATGAGTTCATATTCTTATCTCCTGTAATTTTAAAGTATTGTTCTCTTTTGTTATGAGTTAATACTTTCTACTCGCTCAGTTTCCATGACAACCTTTTGGAAAGATGAAGTAAAAGTCTCCTGTAAACATGAAGAGTTACCGAAACACAAGGAAGTACTGGCAGTTGCCTTCTTACAGAGATATTATTGTAGTTGGATGTGAGAGGCCAATACCATAATTCGTTCTCAGCGCCGCGCCTGGAGGAAGGAGAACACGATTATCGTTTCATAGCAGACTTGAGTGGACAGGTCTCCAACGTAATAGGAGAAGAAAAATTCTTTCCTCTATTCTTTGTTGAAACCACATTTGTGGTCCCTTTATTGACTGAATTTAATCGCCACACTTTCATTTCCTTTTACTTTATTTCCTGCTCTCTTCAAGTCTCTCTTCTTTTCTCATTTTCAATCCCTTTTATTTATGTTTTATCTCTCAATTTTATTTCATATGTTTTTGTGTTCTTTTTCTTAATATCTTTCCTTCATTTTTATGTAGAATACATCTTTCTCGCCACCGAGTGTGAAGCAGTCTTTCCCAGATCCGTGATAAAACAAAAAAGACACGATTTTTAATGTTACTATGGCGACACTGTGAACCACAGCCGAATCTGATTAATAGTTTGGCCATGAACCTATTGTAACTTTATTTGACTACACCCAATGACGCCACCTTCCGTATCTATTGAAGGGCATCCATGGGGTATAAAATTAGCCGTGCCACGCTGTCTTTCTCAGCAATATCTCGGCATAGAGACTAGCTACAGACCTGTGTGACCACTCGTTTGCTTTATAATCACAAGGTCTGCAGTATATAAAGTAATAATATTGATTTATGATGTACTTTGAGTGTACTCAACATACAAGTTAGAAATTGCTGATTCATAAAAAAAAAATAAAATAGGACTTTTGACTGTAAATTACCAAAATTTTTCCCTTAAGGGGAGGCATAGGTGAAATTTTCGAACAAAACTGAAAAAAAAAAATGAAAATTTGGTTTTTTCCATTTTTATTATCTTTATTTTGATGTTCTGATGTTAGTTTTTTATTTTGTGCCCTTAAAAGTATGAAATTAAAACCAAGTTAACTGTATTACTATATTATTCCCGTAATAAACTAATACTTATCATTATTTATATACCTTCTCTGAACATATAAATAAAAAGAAATATTGAAAATTTCTTACAATATGGCGCATGGAGCATTTTATATCAAACGATATAAAGTTTTATAAAATTATTAATATTTACAGAACTATTGTACTTAGAAAGTTGAAACTTGGTATGTCCATTAGTAATAACATACTTAGTATCCATGACCAATTTCAAACAAATCGGATAAATTTTGTGGATTTTTAAATATTCACCTCTGCCTCCCCTTAAGGGTTTAGGTACACTTTCAGCAGTAAAATTTTGGAAATATTGAACATTTTAAAAAATTACTATTTATCTTGTACAATAATGAAAATTAGTATGTGTAAAACACTGTCCTTCTGCTATAAAAAAACATATTTTTAACGATTTAAAAAAGTTATTTACATTTTTTTTTCAAAATTCAGTTCACTGTGCAGTGATGAAGCGTTTCGCACATAACTAAAAAACTATCATATATTCTGTGATTAAATTTTTTGTGTGTATTTATGCATGTCGTATCTACAATATGATGCAAGATCACTTCTCTACCTTTGATAGACTGTCTAATAAAAAATAAATTCCTTTAAAAATGGTCAAATATCAGTACTTTCTTCTAACTTACTTACTTATTTACTTACTTACGGCTTTTAAGGTACCCGGAGGTTCATTGCCGCCCTCACATAAGCCCGCCATTGGTCCCTATCCTGAGCAGGATTAATTCAGTCTCTATCATCATATCCCACCTCCTCAAATCCATTTTAATATTATCCTCCCATCTACGAGGGAAAAAGAATCTCGGCCTTGCCAAAGGTCTTTTTCCTCCGGCCTCCCAACTAACACTCTATATGCATTTCTGGATTCGCCCAACACAAAATAAAAAAATATATTATTTATTAAGAAATGTAGTTAAAAGAGCATGATATTGTAAACATGAGTTTCAGCAATAAAATAAAAGAGAGAGAACATGAAAAAGTTAACAAGTTTATGAGTTATGAGGGAAACGCTTCATCACTGCACAGTGAACTGCCAATTTTGAATTTTGAAAAATATATATATATAAATAATTTTTTTAATTGTAAAAGTATATTTTTCTTTTTCATATAGCAGAAGGACAGTGTTTTACACATACCAATTTTCATTATTGTACAAGATATACTAAAAGTTGCAGCGATATTTTGCTACTTAAATTTAAATTAGAGATCAGCAATCAATGTTACATTGTAATAAGCTGCAAAAATGTCATGTTTATAGCTATCTTAATTTCTGAGGAAAAGTAAATAAGTTGCGAATTTTTAATTACATACGAGGAAGACTATTAATGAAAAGATATACTTTCGAGAAAATGAGCGACGAAGCATACATTAGAAATCTTACTAAACTTGTTTTAGAAATTCACAACAAAGTCAACAATGCCGCCAACTTAAACACTTTCCGAGATATTTATAGTGTTATGTAATAGAGCGGGATGAGAAAATACAGACGTGGACAAATTAGTAACAAAATTGACGATTTTTATGATAATTCTGTTTACAAAATTTGATTTTTCAATTTAACACTACAGTTGACAATTTTGCATATTTCTATCATTACAGTAGACAGAAATATGCAAAAATGTCAACTGTAGTTTAAATTGAAGAGTTGAATTTGGTAAAATATATAATAAAATCTTCAATTTTGTTAATAATTTGTTAAATTTAATAAAATGTCAAAACTACAGTCTAAATTGAAGAGTCAAATTTTGTAAAACTATAAAATAAAAATCTTTAGTTTTGCTAATAATTTGGAAATATCCAAAATAATTATTCCAAATTGATCTACTAAAACCTTCAGTTGCTAAATTCCAAATTGAAGAATAAAAAATATTTATAAACACTAGAAAAAGTATGAAATGTAGTCCAAATTGAAGAGTTAAATTTTCTAAAATATACAATACAAATCTTCAATTTTGCTAATAATTTGGAAATACGAAAAAATGTCAACTGTAGTCTAAATTCAAGAATTACATTTTGTAAAAATATGTAATAAAAAATCTTCAATTTTGCTAAAACTTTGTCCACGTCTGTAAGTACGTACTTCGACACATAAAACTTATTACGTAATTGATAGTACTTAAAATTAGAATTCCCAATGAATTTTAGACCACATTGCGCTGAAAATTCCAAATAATTACTTGGTACAAAAATAATTTTGATTTTTTTATTTGACCTCTGATCTCACCTTAATGCATCAATTTTCACTTGCTTCCTGTAACGATATGGATCAATTAACATGGAAATAGCGTTATAATGACAGAGGATTTGGTAAAACTCCGAAAAATTATGAGGGAAACGCTTCATCACTGCACAGTGAACTGCCACCATTTTGAATTTTGAAAAAAAAAGTATATATATATAATTTTTTTAAATTGTAAAAATATTTTTATATACCAGAAGGACAGTATTTTATACATACCAATTTTCATTATTGTACAAGATATAGTAATGAAGGAAAAAAATGTTGAATATTTCCAAAACTTTAATTTCTGTAAGCTGTATCTAACCCCTTAAGGCAATATAGGATGTAATTTTGATAACGTAAAAAACGTACGCCTTCGGAGGTACTCAAACTGTGGCTCTTATACAACGTTAAATCTCCTCTGTAGAATCGCCATGGCCAACAGTTTACGGGCACAGTGGAAATATTAAGCGCGTGAGTTACCTTAATACCTCCATTTCCTAGCTTGATCGATAACGCTCGCATTTATTTCCAATGCTAATTAGCTCATACGCATTTGTATACCATAATGTCAGCACAAATTGCTTAATGCAGTAGTCATTGATTCTGTCATACCACTTGCAACAGGGAATTTCCAGGGACAGAATGCAATTTAGTGTCTCGGGCCGTAGCGTCATGATCTAAGTCAGCCATTTTCAAACGGTGTGCAGCGCCATGTTTATGAATTGCATGCGAAAAGAGAAAAAAATGTGCGAGTTGCGTGCCTAGGTTTTCTAGGAGGTTTCCGAGTTGCGTGCCATCATAATCACGTGTAAAAACAGGATTAAACAGGGCAAAACGTGTAATAGTTCTATTCCAATTTTTAAAGCGTGAATTAAGACGCTTCCGGTGGGAGGTACTGGACCATTCTCCCTACAGCTCCGACTTGGGATCCAGTGATATCCATCTCTTCGGACCGTTGAAGAATCAATTGGGTGGTAAGCGATTCAACACCGATACAGCCGTTCAAAACTAATAAAACAAATGAATCGCCTCTCGCAGGAAGGAAATAAAAATAATACAATCACCTCTACATAAAAGACATATACAAAACTAATAAAACATTTATTAAAAATTTATTTTTTTATCAAAGAGGGAAAGCGTTGTACGATACACTTATCGTAAATTCATATTACAATACTCGACAACTTTCCAATCTCGTATTTGTAATGTTACAGTACCCATATCGTAAATAACTATTACTTACTTACTTACTGGCTTTTAAGGAACCCGGAGGTTCATTGCCGCCCTCACATAAGCCCGCCATTGGTCCCTATCCTGAGCAAGATCAATCCAGTCCCTACCATCATATCCCACCTCCCTCAAATCCATTTTAGTGTTATCTTCCCATCTACGTCTCGGCCTCCCCAAAGGTCTTTTCCCCTCTGGCCTCCCAACTGACACTCTATATGCATTTCTGTATTCGCCCATACGTGCTACATGCCCTGCTCATCTCAAACGTCTGGATTTAATGTTCCTAATTATGTCAGGTGAAGGATACAATGCGTGCAGTTCTGCGTTGTGTAACTTTCTCCATTCTCCTGTAACTTCATCCCTTTCAGTCCCAAATATTTTCCTAAGCACCTTATTCTCAAACACTCTCAATCTCTGTTCCTTTCTCAAAGTGAGAGTCGAAGTTTCACAGCCATACAGAACAACCGGTAATATAACTGTTTTATAAATTCTAACTTTCAGATTTTTTGACAGCAGACTAGATGACAAAAGCTTCTCAACCGAATAATAACAGGCATTTCCCATATTTATTCTGCGTTTAATTTCCTCCCGAATGTCATTTACATTTGTTACTGTTGCTCCAAGATATTTCAATTTTTCCGCCTCTTCGAAGGATAAATCTCCAACTTTTACATTTCCATTTCGTACAATATTCTGATCACGAGACATAATCATATACTTAGTCTTTTCGATCGTAAATGACTATTAGGAAATGAAATTTGAATATTATAGTTTTTATTTTTCTTATTCATTTACACATATCTTAGTTACTACTTATTTTACTCAACCTGGTATAATATCTATAGGGTCCGGATTTTTATGTAATTACATATTATATTCCTTTCAACCTAACCGTATATAAATAACAAATCTTAGCGAATCTTGTAATTGCCACTAATATATTAAAATTTGATACTACATATTTTTACATATTTACGCCACATTACATATTATGGCTTGGTATTACATAAATCTACATATTAGGGGTTTATTCATTTTTACTTCTTTGAAAGAAAAAGAAAACTTCTGCTGAGGAAGTTTACAATTTCAAATACACAGATTTAAAAAGCATTTTTATCTACCCGAGAAAGGATATATTTCTGGACGAAACATAACATCTTAGTTCCAGGAAGTAAAGGAGGCACTCACCCCTTACCGCCCACTGTTAATATGAATGAACAAAAAGGCAACCTTTCTCATACAACTACTTTGTATTGTAAAAATCAAGAAGGGAATAATAATGTCATACGCATAAGCGGACGACATATTAGTAGGGTTTAAAGACCTTACAAAGTTACAAGAAACAATAAACATCATGGTAAAATGGTGCAATAAAAACAAATTTGGTATAAATGTGGACAAGACAGAAATGATGATACTCAGAAACGGTGGAAGAGCACCAGACACAGTAGAAATCGTCATGAAGAACAGAAAATTAAAATTATCAGATTACAAATATCTAGGCTTAACAATACGAACCAGCACAAATATTAATATTAAATATTTTTATGATTTTACATATTTTGGTACATATTCAGCTTATTTTTCTTACATAAATATTTACATACTAGCCGTACCCGTGCGCTCCGCTGCACCCGTTAGAAATAAATATAAAGTAATTACATAATTAAAATAGGACATTTGATCCAGGGAACATTCGTGTTTGATAGAAGGATAAATCGTTTAATAATATGTTACTTAATTTAAATTGCATCCAAATAATTAAAATGCGATCACTTTGGTCCAGAGACACTCATTTGGTGCAATGACAATTCCTTTAACATGTTTCTTAATTTTTATTACATGCAACCATAGTTTAATGAAGATTAGCATCATTTAGATTTAATGTGTATACTTTATTTTACCTGTTATAGGTTTCCATTGAATTATGGTAATAACTTAATTTTAACTCTTGTTTTCTACGTATTCAGTAAATGGCGCTTGGCCCACTATGGTTCTGAACCCTTCAAATAACTTAAATTATATTATATAATATTACATATTATATTATATTATATTATATTATATTATATTATATTATATTATATTATATCAGAAGTTACTGTAATAACATTATAGTATTATGTCCATCTAGAGAAACTACACTTTCCAATGGTGAAATAATAATTAATTATACAAATCGGTTAATTTAGCTTCCGATATTACTTCATACTAACACAGAAACATTCTCTGTAGGCTATCTTTCATACCTTTCGATTGTTGCTGTCCAAATGGGACGAAGTCATTTGTTTTTTAATTCATTGCACGGCCTTAGATGACAGTTATTTTAATTTTAAAACTCATTTATCTCATTAAATATCAGTCCTATAAAAATTTTTCAAGGAATAAAACTTATCGCAAATTATCTTTAAAGAAACTTTTGTTATGTAACATTTTTCACAAAAATGAATAATAAGCGAGATATTTCGATTTATTTAATTCAGGCCCCTTTACAACCCCCCTTTTAAATAATGTATTTTGAATGCCATATAGCCTAAAACCTAAGTTACAACAAACTTAATTTATATTTCAATTTTCATCGAAATCCGTTCAACCATTATCGCGTGAAAAGGTAACAAACATACAGACAGACAGACAGACAGACAGACATAGAAACAAAAATTTCAAAAAAGCGATTTTCGGTTTCAGGGTGGTTAATTATATATGTTAGGACCAATTATTTTTTGAAAATCGAAAATTACCAGAAAAATTTCGGCTACAGATTTATTATTAGTATAGATTTCACACCTTGATATTACATAAAAATCCGGTCCCTACTATAAAGTGTTTTAGGCAGTGACCACATTTTCTGTACATCCAAATGTACCCCCCCCCCCTGTCGGAAGCGCGCGTTTGTTTTTTATGCTGAACTTCTCTCCCTCAGTAGGGTGCGTGTATAGGACAGATAGGTCGGGACTTCCGAGATTTATTATTTCAGTTTCTTTTGAAGAAGCTGTTCATAAATGATGTGATACAGCAACAAAGGGGGAATCTATACTAATAATAAATCTGTAGCCGAAATTTTTCTGGTAATTTTCGATTTTCCAAAAATAATTGGTCCTAACATATATAATTAAGCACCCTGAAACTGGAAATCACTTTTTTGAAATTTTTGTTTGTATGTCTGTCTGTCTGTCACGCGATAATGGCTGAACCGATTTATATGAAAATTGGAATATAAATTAAGTTCGTTGGAACTTAGATTTTAGGCTATATGGCATTCAAAATACTTTATTTAAAAGGGGGGTTATAAGGGGGCCTGAATTAAATAAATCGAAATATCTCGCTTATTATTGATTTTTGTGAAAAATGTTACATAACAAACGTTTCATTAAAAATGATGTCCGATAAGTTTTATTCTTGACAAAATTTTGATAGGACTGATATTTAATGACATAAATGAGTTTTAAAATTAAAATAACGCCATCTAATACGGTGCAATGAATTAAGAACAAATGACTTCGTCTATAAGGGGCCTTGGACACAACAATCGAAAGCTATTAAACATAGCCTACAGAGAATGTTTCTGTCATGAAACTGATGTAATATCGGCCAAATAAAATTTGTTAATTAATTATTTCATCATTGAAAGTGTAGTTTCTCTGGATGGACATAATGCTATAATGTTATTACAGTAACGTCTGAGTAAATCGAGGACAGGTAAGATTAAAATAGCTTCTTATGCACAGAAAATTTGATAGGCTATTTTGTACATTCATTTTCTGTATTTCTTAAAGTAATATTTATGTAGGTACACTCATTTTAATCTCAGAGAATTAACGAACAACGAGAGTGTATTGATTTAGTATGCAGTAATAATACGTTACCGGTAGCTTATCAATCCATTATTTTATAATTCAAATTTTAACTATGCTCAATTAAATCGTGTTAAAATACATAAAATATACAGTATATGCAATAAATACAATGTAAAAAAATTTGATATTGAGCGAAGCAGATTATCTTGCGCTGTTGTAAAAGTTGTTCCCTGGATTAAACGTCCTATTCTAATTATGTAATTACTTTATATTTATTTCTAACAGGTGCAGCTGAGCGCACGGGTACGGCTAGTGGTACAATATAATGTGAATCCGTAACCAATTCCATAGTATCTGTAGTAAATAAACTGAATAATTGGGACAGATATTTTTATTTTATTTTAGCAGCATCACAGATGCAAAAACACCCAACGTTTTGGGGTTTATGCTATGCATCATCTCCACCATCAGGGAAAGCTAAAGAGATGGAGAATCTATATATTGGACTAACAAACAGTTTATTTACCTACTTGACCACGGGTCGCGCACCAGTGGTTATCGCGTTAAACCCGCTTGATTGTTACACACATAGTTGATCGTTCGGTCGAGTGAGAAATCAAGGGGACCTACTCACTACAAAATTAAGCTTTGCTGCAATGTAGCAGATGCTGGCAATGTTATCCACAGCTGTTTTTGAGCCTGTTAAAAGATTTAGGTTTACCGGAAGAAGCTCTTCTGGGACCTATTCCGCAAAGGTATGGTGTTGTACATTACAAGTTACTGGTCAAAGGTGTTGTAAGTATGTATCTGTCTGTACCACGAAACAATTAAAGTGTCTTGTATATCATTACAAGTGACATCAGAACAATAAAGATTTATTTATTTATTTATGCTCGACCTTGCCGAAATGTAGTAATTATACACCTGGTAGTAGCCCTTTAATGCACCTCATTAAAGTACACCTATTCATTATAATTCAGTTGTTCAGCCAATGAGAAATCACTATTGTACCATTATAAAACCGCAAGTATCGATTATTCTCGGATATGCAATCGAAAGACAATTAGCGAAAAGTCACGGAGGCTGGAAATCCAATACTGTCGCAGAAGGTTATGTTCTGTTACTATAATAATTAGCGTTAATTGTAAATAATATTCAAATAAATTCAATTTGTCATCTGGTTTTTCAATTCTAAATCAATTTCCAGGTTATATCAAGACTAATGTTCATGTTATTCTCTAGATTATATCAAGGTCAATGACATTCGTGCCTCGGAAAAAAATCAATACTTTCGCGTCTGAGCACATCTCACAATTCAGGTCAGTTCCGGTCCTCACATAACCATAACATGAATACTTCTGAATAATTTCAATTTAGAAATATGGTCGAGCATAAAAAGTCGTATGAAACTTGCCTATAATGGTAATTAAGACGCTCGTATGAAAATTATGAAACTCGCTTGCGCTCGTTTCATAAACAAACATACTCGCGTCTTAATTACTACCATTATAGGCTCGTTTCATAATGTATTATAAATCCACCACCTACAGGTGGCTTACACAGATACATACACAAAATACATAATAAGAAAAAAAAACAAAACAAAAACAACACAAACGAAGGAAAGAAAATACATAACGGTAATAGATGCTAGACTATAATATTGCAGTTAATATAGTGCCAAATGTCAATATAATGATGCAAAATTATTTAAAAACTAGAGTAAAAACATAATACACTTCTTCACTAATTTAAATATCTAAGGAAATACAATGCTTTTTAATATTGTATGAAATTTTTCAACTGTTAAACTGAAATCCAATTGAGAATCACAGTTTAAAGACAGAGAGTTGTAAGTATTACACATAACAAACCATGGAGAGTTCTGGAAGAAAACAGTTCTAGGAATGGGGATAACAAAAGGTTGCCTATGACGTAATTCTGTTTTTTTTTTTTTTTTTGTACATTGAACTGAAGGAATTTAAGAAAATCGCAGTTATTCAATATACCGTTAACAGTCTTATAGAGTAAAATTTGATTATTTATTAATCGTCGAGATTTTAAAGTTTTATAATTAAATTTAAAAAGTAACTGCTCATATGAAATTTGCTTGTTAACGTAAAAATCTTTTCTGTATCCTTTCTATTTGCATCTGATGGGACTGGAACTGAGGTGACCATATTACAGACGCATACTCTAGCTTACTCCTAACTAGAGTTTTATATAGAGTGTCAATAGTATTTATATTTTTTAATTCTTTTGTATTTCTGATTATAAATCCTAATTTTCTATATACTACGTCATAACATGAAACAGCTGTTTATCTTCGTATATCATTAATCAAATGGGGTTATGTTCGGCTCTTTAATGTTGTATTTTAAGGTAGGTTACACAACAAAGATATGTAGTAGGCCTACTGTAATATTTCTACGAATTTCGCAATCCTGCAAAGTTATTTATTTTAGTTCACTTCTTTGATAATGAAAAATTTCTTCCTTATGATATCATCATGTTCTACCAAGATCCCCTCATATGTTCCGTGAGAGTTTCTCATATTAGCCAACAGATGTCGCCAATAACGATCTTCACCCACCAAACTTATTGTTACGAAATTGTTGCAAAATTATTAAAAGTGTCAAAGAAGGCGAAATTGTTTCTTTTGAAGGAAAGGGACACAAAAAATGATATTCTAAACCACATATTTATCAAAATATGTTAATATTATGCAAGAATAGAACTAGTATAAGTATGAATTAGTTTCCTTTCTTTGGTGGAAAATACTTGACAATTCACTGGTAAGTTAAAAATACTAATCCTTTTTTGGAACACAATCATGAAACTTCATTGGTAATTTGTAAGGGTATTAAAGAACAAATATACAAAACTCTTTTATGGAACAATTAATTCTAGTAGAATTTACTTGTAATATAAGATACCGTACTTTTTGGAACACGCCTCTGAACTCCTGCTCGCTATCGTGAACAAATTGTAAAAACCAACTTTACTTTTGGACACCGTGGTTTCAAAATGTGAAATATAAGGTCATTGAAAAGCCACTTTCAAATTTAAAGGTGTTATAAATTCAGACATCAAAATAATTGTCGAAGGAACAGATGAAATTTTATACATCTTGATTACACAACTTTTAACACTGTATCACTTCGGAATATGTATGATAAGACTTTCCTGTATTAAATTTCAACGTACCTCGTTTACATGTTTCGACCTTTTTATGAGTCATCTTCAGAACTGGTCGTTGTTGGTCTTGGCGCCACTTGTTCTGTTTCCTGTGAGGGTGTGATCCTGTGGTATAGTGTAGAGTCAAAGAGTGTGTGTGTTTTGAAGTTGAGTTGTGTGTTGAGAATTTCGTTGGGGTGTGTTTTTATGTGTCTATATATTTCATATTGTTCTAGTGTGTTTAGTTTCTGGCTTTTTGGTTGGATGTGTAGTATTTCCATGTCTGTGTTGATGTCTCTGTGGGTGTGGTTAGCATTTGTGATGTGTTCTGCATATGTGAAGGTGTTTTGTAATTTTGTTATGGCTGTGATGTGTTCTTTGTAACGTGTTTGAAACGATCTGCCTGTCTGTCCTAAGTAGAAGTCCTGAAGATGACCCATAAATAGGTCGAAATATGTAAACGAGGTACGTTGAAATTTAACACAGGAAAGTCTTATCATACATATTCCGAAATTAAATTTTATATAAAATTCTTTATATAGGTACCCAAATAAATCATAAACATTGGGTATACATAAATGAGTTGTTCATTTGTCTATCCACTAGAAACCATGGTAACCAGTGTTTTATTTTACTGACATAACATTGGAATTTCGTTAGTGGCTCAGATAGGCTAATCAGTTTATTGGTAACGGAAAATTTGGTAACTTCAACGATGTAAAACATTAAAGAACTGTTACAAAAGTAGAAATGGATGCTCAACTTCGTCATTTTAGCCGCGATGACATCTTTAGGGCGATTGGTATAATTGAAAATGGTGGAACACAAGCTGTAGCAGCGAGGGCTGTGAATGCTGAGACAGTCGTGATATCAGGAATGTGGAATCGATATCGCGAAGAAAAACGAGACCCAGGCGAAGCGAAAATTACAGCTGCAGCACAAGATATATTTCTGTGCCTAAAAGCCTTGAGAGAAAGAATTTCAATGGCTAACATGTTAAGAAACGTGTTACCGAATGTTGGGATTGAACCCGGACCACCTGGATGGAAAACCAGAACGCCATCACTGACCCACTGACATAGCTATGCAGTCATGGAGTACAGCAATTTATTAGCAATCAGAAATGTTCACAATGCGAATCTAGAAATAACAGTTTATAAAACTCGCCATATGACCGGTGTTAGTAATGAGGACGCTGGGATCATGAATTAATTTTCTGTCCTAAGTCACTACTCAAACATTTGTGATAATGGATTGACAGTCTATCTTTAATGTAAACAAATATTGCATTATTATTTATTTGATGGAAGCTGCTGTATGCATATGAGGGATTATGATTTCTATGGGGCTTAGATGTCGATCGTTAATGGTAGTTGGAATGATTATTATGGTGGATAACATTCCAGGATAAGTGTTGTTCTTCTAGTTTTCGTCCTCTCTCAGCTATATAGATTTAATTCCGCCAACACTCTCCATTTCACATTACATAGAGGGTGAGCACAATAGAACCTTACACCTTTAAAGTGATGTACGAGGCGCACCCAGAAAGTAAGTTTCCTATTTAAAAAAAAAACAAAGAACACACACTTTCAGGAAAACATTTATTGGCAACAGGTACAGCAATGTTTCAGCTATTTTTCAACATAGCCACCATCAGAATTGAGACACTTGTCGTATCGTGGGATCAACTTTTGTATCCCCTCTGTCGTAGAACTCTGCCGCCTGTGAATGGAACCAGCGTGTGACAGACGTCTTCAGCTCTTCGTCGTTGCCAAAACGCTCACCGGAGGACAGGAATTTCTTGAGGTGTAAGAAAACGTGAAAATCGCTGGGAGCAAGATCAGGACTGTAGGGTGGATCATCAAACAACTCCCAGCCAAATTCCGTCAAAACAGCTGCTGTGCGCCGAGCCGTATGTGGACGAGCATTATCATGGAGGAGCACAACACCTGCAGTAAGCATTCCACGCCTCTTGTTTTGAATGGCACGTCGCAATTTTCGCAGTGTTTCACAGTAACGGTCAGCGTTCACTGTTTCACCTCTTGGAAGGAAGTCAATGAGCAGAATGCCCTTCCTGTCCCAGAACACCGTGCACATCACTTTCCGTACCGACAGCGTCTGTTTGAATTTCGTCCTGACCGGAGATCCACTATGCCGCCAATGCATTGACTGCTGCTTGGTTTCCAGGGTGAATTGCGAAATCCAAGTCTCATCGCCCGTGACGATCCTGTCGAGGAACTCGTCGCCGCCATCGTGATACCGTTGCAGAAATGTCAGTGCTGTTCCTAAACGTTGCATTTTGTGTTCGAGTGTCAGGTTTTTCGGCACCCACCTGGCACACACTTTTTTGAACAGCAGGTGCTTAGTGACAATCTCATGCAACAAGGATCGCGATATCTGCGGAAAATGGCTGCTCAGCTCCTTAATCGTGAAGCGACGGATCTCCATGATGCACTGCCGCACCAGCTCAACACGATCATCATTGACGAGGGACGGTCGCCCACTGCGCTCTTCATCATGGACACTTTGACGACCTTCGGAAAACTGCCTACACCAGCGACGCACCATCTGTTTACTCATGATGTTCGGCCCATAGACCTGACAGAGCTGCCGATGAATTTCAATTGGCGCAATGCTTTGTGCATTAAAGAACTTTATCACCGACCGAACCTCTCAGGCGGCGGGAGAAGGAATAATAGCTTCCATTTCGGACCACTGCTGCCACGCTACTGGCACTAGGCGGGACCTGTCCGGCTGGCATATGATTGATACGTCATAGATCTGTTACGCATGCGCAATTGATCCGGCTAATTACGTTTACTTTCAAGGGGGAAAATCGGGAAACTTACTTTTTGGATGCTCCTCGTACACAGTGTTTCAGTAGGATATCCCACTTTTTAAATAGGCGTGTTGTTTGACGAACAAACAAAACATTAACGTAATCAAGTGTAGATGGAAAAATAACTTACAGTTGCAAGATGTAGTACTGGAAGTGTTGTACATTATCACCCCTTTCACCATGTTGTCAGATACACGCCTCAACATGCCTATTCGATGTAGTTTATTTCGGCTATGATGTTTGTCCGTGGATCGTGTAAGGTAGAAAGCTAAGGAATTCATGTCCGGTGATTCTGACTGGCTAATCAACTGGTTTTCCACGATTTTTCCTCTTTTGTGTGCCTAATAAGACTGGCAAAGCTCGGATGGGATTAATTCCAGAGTGGAAAAAAACAAGCAAATCCACCCCCAGTCACAAATCGCCGCACCCCACGATGTGATACAAATGGATTCCATTCAAGCTTTACCAATCTTATTAAGTACACAGAATACGCCTTTCTTAGAAATAACGAAACCTCGTTTATTGCAGACTTCTTTTATTTTCATTTAACTGTACTTGGCATTGGAAAGGGTTGTTATGTACCCCTCCCAAAAAGGCTCTATATTCTTTGGAAATTTCTGCTGTGAGTCGCCGTGCACTCTGACTATGAGATCACTCACTACTGGTCTGTCACCTCGCGCCACAGTTCAGCTGTCGTGTGACCCATGACGCACATGACGTCATTCAATTCGTTATCAGAGATCGGAAACAACCCTGTACATATTTTAAAAATAATTTTAGAAACTATTTACAGGTAATTTTGTTTACATTATCTTCCAGTATATGAATTTATTTCTACCTGATACTTTGATTTTATAAACTATTCTTATCAATATGAGATTAAAATACGTTTTCCATTCTCTTCTCGGAATCGAATCTGTGTCCATCGGATTTGGCATACTAGAACCGCTAGAACTTTTAGAACAATAAAAATCAGACTATAAGATAGATAAAATTAAAGGGACACACAACTTAAAAATTGCAGAAAAAGTGTCATAGAAATGAAAAATTATATTTCTACACTAATTTACGTGACAGAACTAAATCAATAAGCAGCATTCTTCCCCTATTCATTGAGAAGTCACAGTCAAATGCACAAAGCCAAAAAATAAAAAAGTGATAATTAAAAGTGATATTTCAATTAATGATTGATTAAAAATTGAAATATTTTTTTTTTTTGAAAAGTATTGGATCTAATGAGCTGAGATTTTGCATGTTACTTTCCATGTGTATATTAAACTTTTTCTTCAAATTTGAAAAAGATTGGTCAAATAGGAAAAAAGTTCCAAAATATAGTTGAGTGTCCCCTTAAGAATATGAAGTCTTGGAAGCCACTCGAGAATATCTATGACATTCGCTATTTTGTTATCGTGCATCGTAATATTTCAGATACAGGTCTTAGAGTTGAAAGTGTCATGCACCGAATTGGAGTTCAAAATTAGATCAAAGTTAAAAAAATTGGCATGTGTATCGAAAAATTGTATAATCCTGTCCCCATTTTCGATATGAATTTTCCGGGTGTAGCAATTAATTAGGGGATGATTCAATTTTCTCTGCTCCCCTGCGACAAGCTGTAACGAACATAAAAAATACTGGCGCAACACGCGATAGGTGAGCCACGTACAGGCGGATTATTGAACTACTATCGGTGGCCTCAAAATCAAGAGTGCGACCCTGCTCTCGTATTTGTCTGCTTAGTTGGACGGTAGAGATACCGTTGGATGAAATATACTGAATGGAAAGTGGACAAGGCATTGAAGTTTATCTTGATGCAATTTTTTTATTCTGGACGAAGTTTCAATGCATCCAGGTGTGGTATCTTACTTTAAATACAGAGTGTAACAAAAAAGTGAGTAGAACTTCAGGTATGTATTCCTCATATGTTTCATTGATTCATATTTTCTGCCCAAGGGCAGGTCTTTCACAGCAAACCCAGCATTTTCCGATCTTTCCTATTCTCTGCCATCCTCTTTGTCTCTGCATATGAACTATTCCATCTCAAATCGACCGAAATATGGACCGTACAATTTTAAATACAATGAAACTTTTTTTGTACGTAGAGAACTGTGATACAATGCTTTGTGCAAAGTTTGAGGCATCAGAACTTCATAGTGTTTAAATTAAAAATATTTAAATTTATCGTATTTTCATAAAATTTTTCAACTTTAAACTGTTGTAGCTCCGAAACCCTTTCACCCAATGATCAAAATCATGGTTTATTTTGATGCTGAGAAATGAAAGCTTGTATTGACATGTAAACAGATTTTCTTACTTTTTATGGAAATGGAGAAAATTAGATTTTTCCTCATTAAGACGCCTTTGGCTAGGAAAAAATATTTTAAAAATATATAGCTAGATTCCGCATTGAAAGCAGAAATAAACACATTTTTTACTGATGGTATGTTGATAAGAAAGTATTGAAAATATCAAATAAAGAAAATAAATAGTACGCGCGTGAACTAACCAGCTGACTGTGAGGCGGGAGATAGCCGAGGGAAGCAAGGTCAGGAGACATAAACACGTGATGTGTCGTCTAGCAGTCATAACTGGGCTAGCTTTATCACAGGTTTTCATAAACACAGGAGTAAAATGACGCCCAATGCTTTCTTATCTTCAGCTATCGGCCAGTGCGTGCGGTACTGCGCCGTTCAAGTTTAAGCATGTGAAAATAATCTATTTAATACCCTCGAAACTTATTGCCGTACTACTAAGCAAACACTGCCGAATCCCTCTTGATAATGCAAGGTTTCTTCTCAATATTTTTTTACATTTTTACAAATGGCCGAAAAGCCTAAAAACAAGTAAAATCAGATTATATGTCTCTCTGTGTACAATAAAAATAAGGATTACTTCTTAACATAACCTACCAAATGTCAGCTTCAAAATGAGCTCTCGTTCAATGTTCTGCAGTAAACGGTTCCAGAGTTCTGAGCGCTGAAAGAGGCTTGTTTTTATCAAATACGCTAAATTTGTCGCTCAATAGTACGAAAACCGTTTGACTTTCGATAGTATATTTTTGAAAATACACTCTCCTCCTCACCTTGTATAAGTAGGGAAAAAATTAGAGTATAAAAAGAATGTGAGGTTATTTACTGATCGATTTAATATGGAATGGCACATATGATCCATAATATTTTAATGTCGTTTATGACCTGATATCTTCTTCTGCCCCGAACTCTTCTCCCGTTCACCATTCCTTCCAGTGCATCTTTCAGTAAGTAGTTTCTTCTCAGTCAGTGACTCAAGCAATTCTTTTCCCTCTTTCTGATCAGTTTCAGCATTATTCTTTCTTCACCCACTCTTTCCAAAACAGCTTCATTTCTTATTCTGTCTGTCCATTTCACATGCTCCCAGATGTTCATAAATTGAAACACATCATTAAAAAAGTTATGTATGATAATTCCATTGAATACTTCACTTCCTAATAAGTAAGTACGAGTAAATGTTATCAGGTATTAATTTCAAATAATGTTTTAATGTTGTTTTTCATAGGTAATTAATTATTTGTATATTTATGATTATTTACTTTCTTCTTTAAGGCCCATTCACAATGAAAATTAAACGCAAGCACAACATAAACGCAAGACTTTGGACTCATGTTATTTAATGAAAGCATTCACAATGAAATACTTAAACGCAAACGCTAACATAAATGCAAGAAAAGTTTGCAAACTCCAAACTTTTGCGCTTGCGTTTATGTTATTTTGAAACAAAACACGATCGCAGAGCGCTCTTTTTACTAACACCATCTGTTGGCTGTTTCTACAAACCGCATTTTTCATCAAATCCTGCTTCAGAACGTTTCAATAAATAATTTTCATTTGCTACGGAATGATTTGATGAAACATTAATTACTTTGTATCAAGAACAGCGTTGTTATGACAAGAGACACAAGTATTATACAGGCAATGCAACTTGCATGAACATAAATTGTACAGATGAATGGTCACTTATGTAATTTGTTGCAATTCCTATAGTTTCGTAATATACAGACGACTTTTCATCAGATAATCCAGTAAGCAGTGTCTACACATAACCTTTCCACGTTAATTCTATGAGGCCGTGCTAAGTTCTAGCGTTAACGCTTAGGGGAGAGTCGGGTAGAATCGGACATCGGGTAATATCGGACAGTGCGTTTCTTTCATCTACCACCATGTGGTAGTACCTGAATGACATAGTTACGTTTCTCTATGCGACATCACAGAAACGTAACCATGTCAATCAGGTAATATCATCGTGTGGTAGATGAAAGAAACTCACTGTCCGATATTACCCGATGTCCGATACTACCCGACTCTCCCCTACGTTTTCATTGTGAATGGTATCACGTCTTTATGTCTTGCGCTAACGTTGCGGTAACGTTTGCCTTTTCATTGTGAATGGGCCTTTAGTTTATTTAATTACATTCTAATAATCTAATATATTTTTAGTGTGTATCGAACTTAAATATGTAGGCCACTCTTCTTTTTTTTGTATGATTCTCTTATAGTATTAGTATTAGTATTAGTATTTATTTATTTAACCTGGTAGAGATAAGGCCGTCAGGCCTTCTCTGCCCCTCTACCAGGGGATTACAACTATAACATGAACAATAAGATTACAATTAATATTAAATTTACAACTACAATTACAATAAAAATTAAAGTACGACAAGAATACCTGATTAATGAAAGCTAGACATTTTATCATAGAAATTAAGAACAAAGAATATTTTTGAATTTACTAAATTACAAATTAAACCTACAATAACAAAATTCTATAGTGATGAAATTACCGGATATTGAAATATTTTGTGGTAGATTAAGAGAACTATTTACAAAAAACCATGTCTGAACGAGTCTCAATTACTGACCAAGTGCCTAGTAAGTTTGAATTTGAATTCAATTTTATTTCGACAGTCCCTGATGCCAGCAGGTAACGAATTCCAGAGTCTTGGCAGGGCTATTGTGAAAGAGGATGAGTATGAGGAGGTGCGATGGGATGGTATTGTTAGTATTGTTTCATGACGATAGCGTGTGTTCAGATTATGGTGGGAAGAAAGGTAAGTGAAGCGAGACGACAGGTACGAAGGAATAGAAGAGTTCAAGATTTCGAAGAGAAGGAGAAGTGAATGTAAATTTCTTTCTTATCTAGTTTAAGCCAACCTATTGCTTCCAGGGATGGGGTAATGTGATCATATTTACGAACATTGCTTACAAAACGTACACACAAATTATGAGCACGTTGAAGTTTCATTTTGTTGTCGCTGGAAAGGTCAGTCAGTAAAATGTCAGCATAGTCAAAATAGGGAAATACAAGTGTCTGCACAAGGGACTTTTTTAAGCAAGAGGGGAGATGAACATTTATCCTTTTTAGCACATGGATAATAGAATATACTTTTCTGCAGGTTTCTGTGATTTGCATGTTCCAGTTTAGATTATTATCCATGTGAATGCCAAGATTTTTTACCGAAGAACTGAAAGGGATATGCACTGTACTTACTTTAACGGGGGAAATGTCGAGGTGCTTTACAGCGTCGGTTTGCCGTTTGTGTCCTAATATAATTGCTTGTGTCTTTCCAGGATTGATATATTGGTGATCCTCTCTGAACACGAGCTTGCGCGTCCAGGGATGTCCTAAAAATAATATATTTTTAATTTTACTTGGATGTAGCCTATACTTTTCTATATAACGGGTCTATTATGTATCTATATTAATCTAATAATAAATAATAATAATAATTGTTATTATTACTTAGACTATTACACTTTTACTACGTCATACTACTTTTGACTAATAAAACGGTATGGAACGACGTGTTTCAACCAATCATGGCTGTTAATCCTACACTTTTTATCACCTCTCTAGCATTTGTTTGTATTTATCAACTCCCTATCATTTGTATCTTTGTTTTCCAACATTGTACTTTCAGTAATTGATGATTCAAGTTTATTTCATCATCCTTAATTAAAACTTTTCTATTATTTATATTTTTTATATTATTTAGGTTATGTTGTAACTTTGTAACTTCTACTGCATGGGATTATGGATAGTCACGTATCAGAGATTATTTAATACCGGTATATATAATACAGGGCTTTCATTTCAAAACTTCTCAGTCTTAATAACTGTTTATTTAAATTGAATTCAATTTAAGCAAAAATATGCCAATTTAGATATTAAAAGGAAAGTCTGTAACCAGTTTCATTCCATTTTAGATTTCAACCACCACCCCTAGCCACCTCACTTTGAAATTTAAAATGGCACCCCTATATTTTTATAATTAAATATGAAAGAGAATTCAATTTGTTTATACACCTCATTGATTTGTTTTCGCTTCTTTTGTTTTCTATCGTCGCCTGATAACCTGGATTGTTGTTATTGTTGATTAGAGCTGAGGAGAATAAAGCTACAAAATCTTATGTAACATTTTATATAATAGTTGTGTTTGTGTATTAAATTATTTTAAAATGGTGTATACACTTCAAAAGAGAACAGAAATCATCCTTGTTGATTAAATTTAGGAAATTATACAAAATAAGCTGTGTTTTCATCCTACAATCAACTAATAACAAAAATACAGGTTGCCAGGCTACGATAGAAAATAAAATATGCGAAAACAAATGAATGAGGCGTATAAAAAATTGAATATTTTTTAATATTTAAGTACAAAACTATAGGGAAGATATTTTAAATTTCAAAGTGAGGGTGGCTGGGGAGTGGGGGATGAAATCTAAAATGCAATTAAGCCTGATTTCAACTTCACCCTCAATATCTAAATGGACTTTTTTTGTTTAAATTGAATTCAGTTTAAATAATTAGTTATTTATACTGGGAAATTTTGAAATGAAAGACCTGCTTAGCCTCTATATATAATAGTTGAAGTGAAATACAACTGTTTTAATAAAAATGAAACTGTATCAACAAAGCCTTCTTGACTAGTAATCGTCCATAGAGTTCAATAAACATTGTATTTTTGGCACAACAGGTAACAAAAGAACAGTCATATCACACTATTGCCAACTAGCGGAATATTTGTAATGTTGAGATGGTACAAAAATACATTTTCAAGATAGTTTAGTATTTTAGTAAGTCAATTAAATTTAAATTATGGTTTATTTAACAACGTTCGCAACTGCAGAGGTTATATCAGCGTCGCCGGTGTGCCGGAATTTTGTCCCGCAGGAGTTCTTTTACATGCCAGTAAATCTACTGAAATGAGCCTGTCGCATTTAAACACACTAAAATGCCATCGACCTGGGCCGGGATCGAACCTGCATCCTCGAGTACAGAAGGCCAGCGCTATACCAACTGCACTACCGAGACCGACAAGTTAAATATTTAGGCATTATTATTGACCAACATTTAAAATGGGACAAACATATCTCCTTCCTGTGTAACAGATTGTGTAAAACAATCCACTAATTTTCCATTCTACGCTCTTATTTACCTGTTTATGTTCTGCGTACTGTGTACTTAGCTCTGTTTCAATCAATAATTCAGTATGGTATTTTAGGTTGGGGAGGAATGGCAAAATCGACTCTCCATCCTTTAAATTTGCTCCAAAAAAATTATCAAAATTTGTCTATATAAACCTTTTGATTACCCAACAAAATTAATTTTTCAGGAATTTGGTGTATCAAATCTAGAACAAATTTATAAACAAACATTGCTGATTTACTTCCATAAAAACCACAATAAATTTAAATTTGATCCTCATGAATACCATACGAGACAAAACTACAGTTTCTTTCTAAATACTCCCAAATGCCACACAACTGCTGGATTAAAACACAGCAGAAATTTTGGATCCAAAATATATAATGAATTAATTAGAGCTTACCCTGAGCTAAGTATACTTAACACACACAGATTTAAGAAACAAATCAGATTAATTATTTAATTGTTTAAGCTAATTGAGTTAAAAATTGATACTCTAATATTTATGTACTTTTGTATTTTCTATTTGTATATAGACCCTATTATTACATGCTGTATTATTTTACCATTTATTAATGTTATTGTGCTCAATGAACTCTCTTAATTTTGTGATATATTTTGTATAACTGATCTGAACTGCGCCCGAACACGAGCTTCTGCTCTTTCGGGCTGCAATGCCTAATGTAGCTCAAGTGTAAAGTATTAAATAAAAAAAATTGATATTTTATTGTATTAGAGTACTTTATCTCTTCTAATTGTTATATACTTTCTTTTAATCGTGTAATAGTCAATTAAATCCTACTCGAGTTTTGATTTTCTGTAGAAAATCAAATTCTCTAGTGGGATTACTATAGAAAACTGTCTAAAACCACTAATCTAAATTAAACTCTTTGGATTTTAACCCCGGTTTACTGCATGGCTGACAGGTCTCTGTCCCTTCTGATAGCAGAGCTCAAATTGTACTTTTCTTAATAACATAGCCCATGTGTTTGTATTTTATCAGCTGGCAGTGCAGTACTGTCAGGTCATGTGACACGACGGAAATGCCATCAGAGCCACCTGGCTGAAGCCCGTGCAAAGCCGGCAATCGCAGTGAAATGCGCGGATTATTTCGCCTAGCGGCACTCACTGGACTCCGGCTGAAAAGTCGGGGCCTGAACCCTTGCAATTATCTGCAGTTTCCAGGATGTGGAGCCGCTCCTTTCCATTCATCGCGATAATAGAATGTAAGGAACTGTGAAGGAGGATCAGACGTGAGTTCCCGTCTTCGAACCCGCGAGCGAGAAGGGTGCAAGTCTCATGAATATTAATCAGCTAAAATTTGTCACTGCTTAAGTTCTACACGCCATTGCTAAGAATTTCTTACTGTGGTATACAGGGTGGAAGTTAAATAACCTTGCAGATTGAAAGGGGCGATAGGGTACACTTAAATGAATAGAAAATCTATAATAATAATAATAATAATAATAATAATAATAATAATAATAATAATAATAATGTTATATTACCGGTTGTTCTGTATGGTTGTGAAACTTGAATTCTCACTTTGAGAGAGGAACAGAGATTAAGTGTGTTTGAGAATAAGGTTCTTAGGAAAATATTTGTGGCTAAGAGGGATGAAGTTACAGGAGAATGGAGAAAGTTACACAACGCAGAGCTGCACGCATTGTATTCTTCACCTGACATAATTAGGAACATAAAATCCAGACGTTTGAGATGGGCAGGACATGTAGCACGTATGGGCGAATCCAGAAATGCATATAGAGTGTTAGTTGGGAGGCCGGAGGGAAAAAGACCTTTGGGGAGCCCGAGACGTAGATGGGAAGATAATATTAAGATGGGTTTGAGGGAGGTAGGATATGATGGTAGAGACTGGATTAATCTTGCTCAGGATAGGGACCAATGGCGGGCTTATGTGAGGGCGGCAATGAACCTACGGGTTCCTTAAAAGCCAATAAGTAAGTAAGTAAGTAATAATAATAATAATAATAATAATAATAATAATAATGACTTTATTTAACCTGGCAGAGTTAAAGCCGTAAGGCCTTCTCTTACACTCAACCAGGATTAAAACTTGCTTACATAGTTGAACATAAAACTGGATCGGAATTAAGTAATTACACACTGATACAATTTAGGTACATAATGAGATCAAAAGAGGTAGTTACATAAAAATTTACCTCATAAAATAAAAATAAACACAGTGGAATACATATTATTGTTATTAGAATCAAATAGGTATCACATAAAAACAGAAGCCGATAATTCAATAAAAAATGTACACAGTAAAAATAAAAATAAACACATTAGTATACATATTAGTATTAGATTACAATTAAGTAGGATTAACATAATTAAACCAGAAACCGACAATTGAATAAAATGTACACAATAAAAAATAGATTAAAAAAACACAGTGGGATACATACTGGCGTTAAGTGATAAATAAACACGATTTACATGATTACACAATAAAAACAAAACATAAAAAATAAAAAGAAATAAATTCAGTGGAACACATTGCATCAAATATTTGCAACGCGTTAGGTCTGACAACTCATCATAAGATATTTTTATAATTTACATTTAAAGGAAATCAAAGTTCGGCAGCCCTTGACTTCAGGCGGCAGAGAATTCCAGTGACGAGAAGTAGCAACAGTGAAAGATGAAGAATAAAGAGATGATGTGTGCAGTGGTATTTCTAGCGTGTTATCATATTGTGACCGGGTAACTTATTTAAGTTATGATACCGAGAAAGACTGTGGAATCGGACAGATAAGTAAGAGGGAGTAGAGGTGTGCAAAATTCGGTATAAGAGAGAAAGGGAATGTAACTTTCTCCTCTCATTTAACCTGAGCCACAATAATTTATCGAAAGAAGGCGAAATGTGATCGCAGTAGCGGACATTACAAATGAAACGAACACACGCATTATGAACACGTTGCAGTTTCTGGGATAAATCCATCCTGAGATCACTGAATATTACTTTTTGTGATTAAATGCACGGTTAACCAGAAAATTAAGTTGGAAGTTTCAGCAGTCTGGCAACATCGCCGCTAACACACTGCTTTCTTCTCGTAATACAGATGTAAGAGATCAACGAACTCAGGTCTGTCTCTCTACTGGAACCTCCCTCTCTGACTGCAATGTTGCTATCTGGTTGCCTCGCTCAGTACCTTGAAATTAGTGGTTTTTAAATTTAATTTAGACGAAAACCGTCCAGTCTATTGAAATACCCCAAAGGGATAAATGATTCTTTATTAGATTTCCTATCAATATAGACCAAAATCACGATCCTACTCGCAATAGTTACGAAATAAGAGGATGTTAAACATTTGAAAAAAAAACTTTTTTTTTTGAGAAAACTATGAACTTTGCTCCAATATGGTATTACACATTTTTGTTACATACAGCATGAGCTATTCGTTCTGAAAATCTCCAGGTTACTTCACTACTACCCTGTATTATTTTCCAGTGTAAAGAAGTAGTGGTGAATTATTTAAAAGACTTTGGAGTTGAACTACTTCTATTGACAGTAAACATACAGGATGTTCGGGTAGCTTTTCTTTATAGATTTTATAAAGTGATAGTATCTGTTTTGCTGATGAGCAGGATTTGCTTTTATGAGTTTCGGTTGTCTACAGTACTGGTCGGAATTTCTTGACTCACAAGTCAACCCTTTAATACACAAGCAGGGTGGAGGGCAAGGTATGATCACTCTCCCATTAGCCATCACTTGCTCATTCAAAGTTAAGCAGTTTGGGTTTCCTCTCCCTACTACTTTTCCCTTTGCTGTGTATTGCGGGCTGTATTTTATATGACGTAGTCTTTGCCGACCACTGGCCTCCAACTGAAAGGTTGATAGCAAAAATCGGACAAGTCCAAAATATTAATTTTTCAGAAAACGAAAAAAAAGAAAGAAAGAAACTGTCTCTCACTTTTGTCAGACAATATAATAACCTGACATATTTTATACAGATATCTCATATATCTACAATTTTAGTAAAAAGCGTCACTGTTCTCTTTTATATGGTTTCTTGGAAAAAAGAAAAAAAAATTTGGACTTACCCACTTTTTGCAGAAAATGTTATATGTACACACTATAACTGAGAAAAAATTATATGCAATCGTGTTTCATTCATATTGTCAACTGTATCAACATCCAAACAAATACTTTATAAGTGTTTTATTAAATTAAAAACAATGTTGGAGTGATTTCCTGGACAAGAAAAACAATATTGTTATGTTTATACTTTTCTCTTTTATTTTTGTGTCCTGCTGGCTACGGACTGCAAGGTCCGGGGTTCGATCCCAGGTGGTGACAGGATTTTTTCTCGTTGCCAAACTTTCAGAACGGCCCCGAGGTTCACTCAGCCTCCTATAAAATTGAGTACCGGGTCTTTCCTGGGGTAAAAGGCGGTCAGAGCGTGGTGCCGACCACACCACCTCATTCTAGTGCCGAGGTCATGGAAAGCATGGGGCTCTACCTCCATGCCCCCAAATGCCTTCATGGCATGTTACGAGGATACCTTTACCTTTTACCTTTTGCTCTTAGAAGTCTTGCCGCGTCAGGTGTATCAAATACCGAAAAATAATTATTATAAAATAAAGTAAATTATGTTCAATACATATATATATATATATATATATATATATACATGGTGATTGCTCTTTGAATTCTTGCCACATCAGGTATATAAAATACCGAAAATAATTATTATAATAACAAAGTAAATTATGTTCAATATATATATATATATATATATATATATATATATATATATATATACAGGGTGATTGCTCTTTGAATTCTTGCCACATCAGGTATATAAAATACCGAAAAATAATTATTATAATAACAAAGTAAATTATGTTCAATATATATATACAGGGTGATTGCTCTTTGAATTCTTGCCACATCAGGTATATAAAATACCGAAAAATAATTATTATAATAACAAAGTAAATTATGTTCAATATATATATACAGGGTGATTGCTCTTTGAATTCTTGCCACATCAGGTATATAAAATATCGAAAAATAATTATTATAATAACAAAGTAAATTATGTTCAAAATATATATATATATACAGGGTGATTGCTCTTTGAATTCTTGCCACATGGGGTATATAAAATATCGAAAAATAATTATTATAATAACAAAGTAAATTATGTTCAATATATATATATATATATATATATATATATACAGGGTGATTGCTCTTTGAATTCTTGCCACATCAGGTATATAAAATATCGAAAAATAATTATTATAATAACAAAGTAAATTATGTTCAATATATATATATATATATTTTTTTTTATATATAGGTGATTGCTGTTTGAATTCTTGCCACGTCAGGTATATAAAATACCGAAAAATAATTATTATAATAACAAAGTAAATTATGTTCAATATATATATATATATATATATATATATATATATATATATATATATATATAGGTGATTGCTCTTTGAATTCTTACCACGTCAGGTATATAAAATATCGAAAAATAATTATTATAATAACAAAGTAAATTATGTTCAATATATATATATATATATATATATATATATATATATAGGGTGATTGCTCTTTGAATTCTTACCACGTCAGGTATATAAAATATCGAAAATAATTATTATAATAACAAAGTAAATTATGTTCAATATATATATATATATATATATATATATATATATATATATATATATAGGGTGATTGCTCTTTGAATTCTTGCCACGTCAGGCATATAAAATACCGAAAATAATTATTATAATAACAAAGTAAATTATGTTCAATATATATAGGGTGATTCACGAGGACTTACGGTCCCTTAAGGAGCTTATTTCCGAAGACATTCTGAGCAAAAAATGTCATATAAACATTTGTCCTCATCTCAATATTTTCAGAGCACACTAATTTGAAGTTGTTAGTAAAATACCTTTTTTCCTTAGTTTTACGGGTAAAAATATTACAAATAGAGAATTAATTATTCAGGAGTATCATTTCCTTAATTGGCTCGTGTTCTGGAGTTAAAAAATGTGTTGTTAATTGCTTTGTACAGATTTCGTTCTTCAATTTTTAACTAAAAATTACATCATTCTTACGCACTTATCACAAAAATTGTTACAAATCATACGACTTTAGGAACTTGATTCTTTACAGTTTAATTAATAATCCTAATGTACAGTCTTAAAGAATTTACAAGAGTTGCGTGATTTGTAACAATTGTTGTGATAAATGCGTAATAAAATTTAATTTTATAGTTAAAAAATCGAAAAAAGAAAAAAGTTGTGTACAAAGCACCTACGCAATTCACAACATATTTCTAGCTTCAGAAAATTAGCTAATTAAAGAAATGATACACCTGAATAATTCATTCTTTATCTGTAATTTATTTTTTTGCCCTTACAACTAAAAAAAAAAGGTATTTTACTAACAACTTCAAATTAATGTAACTTTGAAAATATTGAGATTAGCACAAATGTTTATATGACACTTTTTTTGCTCAGAATGTCTTCGAAAATAAGCTCCTTAAGGGACCGTAAGTCCTCGTGAATCAGTCTGTATTTTCACGTACCACTTTTTTATCTAATTCATTTTGATGATCATTCATTTGTAAAACGAAATATTTAACCAGTAACACCGACAATAACAGCTAATATGGCGATGAAACAAAAGAAGGTAACACTAATGCCATCTTCATGATATTTTCTAACAAGAACCGAATAAGTTTGTGATATGTCCGTCTCTTGCTAGAAAGACGTTGGACTAATCCGGTTTTTGTAGAAACGCTACATTTTTCAAAGACACAAATTCGGTTTTTTGTAGAAACTTGTTATGTCTACAGATGTCGCTTAAACTGACACGAAGAGAACTGGACTTTGCTCAAAATGAGAATTTTTGGACTTATCAGTTTTTGCTATCAACCTTTCAATTACACCAGTGAGTGTCACAGACTAGCGTCGTGGATTACAGGCGCTATGTTCGGTTGAAGTTTGTCGAGTATGGTGAAGTTGATGATAAGGTTGACTTTGCATGTACGAGTAGTATATTACTACTTTAACTTACTATTATGACAAGTGTTGTATTGCGTGTTCCCACGTATTCACATTTTTTTATGCTCTAGCGATATTTAACTTATTTTATATTTTTGTGTTCATATTTTCCGATAACGGTATATCTCTAATGTGATAAGTTGAGCTATATATAATCATAATTTTCCTTACTGTGTGTACTTAAAAATATTGTATTCATTGTGTGCTTTGTACTGCACTATTTTATTACTACTATTAGTATTATTATTACTATTAGGCCTGTTATTATTTTATTATTATTATTATTATTACTATTCTTATTTATTATTATTATTATTATTATTATTATTATTATTATTATTATACTTATCACCCATCTATCTCTATTTATATTGAAGTAAAATTATCGTTACCGGAGCACTCTCTAATCAGTTCTTATTTAAATTATTCTCAAGGTGATTATCTGAACCTTTATTCTATTCTATACAATTATGATTGGACTAGCATATATCAGACTACTGATGTAAACACTGCTGCAAATTCCTTGTCTCAAATTATAAACAATGCTATATCCCTTTGTGTCCCTGTCACCTTTGTTAAAAAATCGCACTATCCTAAATGGTTTTCAAACGATTTACGTCAGCTTATAAAGAAAAAAATAAAGCTCATAAAAATTACAAAAATATAAAACTGATCATCATTATCAAATTTTTCTAATCTTAGAAAACAAGTCAAAGCCATGATTAAATCTGATAAATTCAAATGGTTACAATCAATTGATGATAACCTAAAGCATGAACCAAATAAATTTTGGCAATATGTAGAAACTTTTCGAAAAACTAATAGCTATCCCACAGAACTAATAATAAATGGCGTTCACATCACAGATGAAAAGAAATTGCAAATGCATTTGCTAGTCAATTTAAATCTGTTCAACAAAATTGTAACTCTAATTTCATTACTTATGATTCTAATATTACTGACTGTTTGTCCCTGCCTAATATTACATTCGATGATGTAAATAAAGCTATTAAAAAGCTAAAGCCTAATAAATGTAAAGGTACTGATAGCATTCCTAATTTCATAATCAAGGGTTGCTCTAATATTTTCTTGCCTGTTTTAACTTTTTGTTCAATCTTAGCTTAAAAACAGGAATTTACCCGTCACTTTGGAAGGAAGCATCCATTATTCCAGTTTTCAAAAATGGTAATAAAAACAGTGTTACTAATTATAGACCCATTTCTATCCTAAACAATTTTTCTAAAATTTTTGAAACAATTATCCACAAACACATTTCATTTTATGTTAAAAATAAGATCAATTCGGCCCAACATGGATTTACAAGAGGGAAATCTACTACTACTAATTTAGTTTCCTATCTTAATCTCATAATGCCTATTGTTGAAAATCAAGGTCAAATTGACTCAATTTATTTTGATTTTAGCAAAGCATTTGATGTTGTTCCTCACAAAATTTTATTAAATAAATTAAGTAATTTTGGTCTTCCACTAACTATGTTAATTGGTTTGTAAATTATTTAACAGATAGACAGTCTTGTGTTCGACTAGGTAATTCTCTCTCGGTTCCATTTAATAGTTTATGCGGTGTTCCTCAAGGGTCTACTTTGGGACCTCTCTTATTTTTATTATTTATAAATGATATAAGTAAAAGAATAAGTTCTAGCTGCCTTTTGTTTGCGGATGATCTCAAAATCTTTCGCAAAATTAATAGTTTGGTTGATTGTCAAATTCTTCAAAATGACATTAATTCAATTTCACAATGGTCTGTTGAAAATGGAATGAAAATTAATCAATCCAAAACTTTTGTTATTTCCTTTTCACGGAAAACTATCTCCCTAAAATTTAACTATTCTCTCAGTAATGTCGTAATTACTAGGAAAGATTGTATTAGAGATCTTGGTGTCCTACTTGATTCAAAATTATATTTCCATGATCATGTGCAATATATTTATACCCATTCGTTAAGAATGCTTGGTCTAATTAGGTCTATAACTTATTCTTTTTCCACTCCTATGTGTTTATTAATTTTATACTATACGTTGGTTAGATCCAAGCTTGAATATGCATCTGTTGTATGGAACTCCATTACTTCCACTGACTCGGCTAAATTGGAGAATATCCAAAGAAAATTTATTTCCTTGTGTTCTTATAGATTTTTACCAAATTCCGATTATAACTATGAGATGAAATGCAATTATTTCAATTGCGGTAGTTTGTTCACCAGACGTCAGGATCTTGATTATTTATTTTTTTGCAAAGTCATTAAGGGTGATATTGATTGTGAATCTTTCATAAGCAATATCAGTCTTCGTATTCCTGCTAATGGTTTAAGATTTCATAAATTGTTTTATAATAAGAATCCTAAATCTCTCTCTCCGGTCTGCAGATGCATTAAATATGCTAATTTGCATGGATTCAACTTGGATCCATTTAATGTCTAGTATATCTTTGAGTTTTAACTCACTGATCTAATTTTAATAATTATTTGTCCATATATTTCTTGCATTTGGTCTATTGATTCATGTAGACCATTCCATTATTTCATTTCTCATTGTACTAATTTTGTAATTTTATAATTATTATTTCATCAATGATTGATGTACACCATTATATTGTTTGTATTTCATCTCATTGCCATTTTCTATCATTCATTCTCATCATCATTTGTTGTTTTGTTCTGTTTTGTATCGTGCAAAACTGTAATTGGCCTTGTGCTGTTGTTTTTGCACGTTAATATTCTAAATAAATAATAAAATAAATAAATAAATTATTGTTATCACCATCATCAATAATAGTCTTATTTTTTATACTTTGTAGGCCTCACTTATTTTTGACCTGCTGTTCACATTTTATTATGCTTTTTCCTTTCTTTCTGTATGTTATATATTATGTCTGATTTCTTCTTACTTGTTGTTTACATTTTATTATTATTATCTTATTCAGTTTTGTGTGTACTTTGTAAATTTGTAGTGTTTCTGTAACGCAGTTTTTACTCCTGGTTGAGTGTTAGAGAAGGCCGTATGGCCTTAACTCTGCCAGGTTAAATAAATCATTATTATTATTATTATTATTATTATTATTATTATTATTATTATTATTATTATTATTATTATTATATTCTGAAGAATGACATTTAAGCTTATGAGTCAATTTTGAGCGACCAGTTTTGATTATAGTGATTATTACACTTTTACTACGTCATACTACTTTTGACCAATAAAACGGTTCGAAAGGACGTCTTTCAACCAATCATGGCTGCTTATCGCACAATTTTATCGCGTCCCTAGCATTTGTTTAATTTTATCGTGTCCCTAGCATTTGTTTATTTTTATCACTACCCTAGCATTTGTTTATTTTTATCACTACCCTAGCATTTGTTTCTTTGTTTGCCAACATTTCAAACTGCACTGGTCTGGACGTCAAAAAACAGAAAATTACAAACCATTCCGTCAATGCACAGCACTTTCAAATATGACTCGCATTGGCATTCAAGAACAAGAATTAATAAAGATCACTGGTGATAGCTATGCATCTTCCCTGAATCCCTATTTACAAATAAATGAAGAGCACCATTCGGAAATCCTGAATAAGTTGAGGAATACACCATGTACATCAACGAATTCCACTTCTTCTACGCAGACATTCAATATAACATCAACTGAACCACCAACCACTAAAACATTCAAATTTGAAAATTGTACTTTCAATAATTATTCCTTTTAAAATTATTCATGTTTATTTTTTATGTCATCATCCTTAATTAAAACTTTTCTAACACTTTTCATATTATTTAGGTTATGTTATAGTTTCTGCTATATGATAGGCCTATTATGGATAGTCACGTATCAGAGATTGTTTAATACTAAGATTTATTGAAAATCATTTATCAAGTGACGTTGATTACTGGGATCCGGATGATTGAAGTGGAATGCAAATGTTTTAATAAAAATGAAACTGAATCAACAAAGCCTTCTTGACTAGTAACCGTCCACAGAGTTTAATGAAGATTCCATATTGGCACAACTGATAACAAGAAAACATAATCATAAAACAGTACTGCCATCTAGCGTAATGTTGAGATGGTACAACAATATATTTGAAGACAGTTGTATTTTCGTAAGCCAATTAATATTTTATTGTATTGGAGTGCTTTGTTACTTCTAATCTTTATATACTTTCTTCTAATCGTGTAATAGTCAATTAAATCCCACTCGAGTTTTGATTTTCTCTAGATAAATCTGCTCTTGTTCCACTCGCAGATTTATCGATAAAATCAAAACCTCTAGTGAGATTACAGTTGATAAGAACTTAATCCCGTCTAATTATGAAATATGCTGAGAACATTATCGTCGAATTGAATTTTTCCGTTTAAATGTTAGACCAGATATCTCTTGAATAATTTCGAGGGAAAAATTGTTCCGGAGCCGGGTATCGAACCCGGGACCTTTGGTTTAACGTACCAACGCTCTACCACTGAGCTACCCGGGAACTCTCACCGACACCGATCCAATTTTTCCCTCTATATCCACAGACCTCAAAGTGGGCTGACAACCGTCAAGCAACCAACTTCGAGTGCACACTAACTCCGTGTGACTTAAATTGTGGTTTTCTGTTAACGAACAGTGACTTGTATTATGCAAATCAAGATTTCAGGTATGACTCCCTGTAAAGTTGATTTGAATAATTTCGAGGGAAAAACTATTCAAATCAATTTTACAGGGAGTCATACCTGAAATCTTGATTTGCAGATATCTCTTGATTGTTACAATGGAGATATTTTCAAGTCTTATTTGAACATGGTGTGAAGTCGCAGATATTCTATGTTCCTGAGGTACAGGCGACTCTAGGGCCACGTATTAAACGACACTGCTATAAAATATGTCACCTCATGTTGTTACCATTCCCTTAGAACTTTCATTGGACAGTTTTCTTCTTTAGAGTTTATGGGCTTTCCAATAAAGTGCATCTGCTGCCATGCCTGTACAATAATGTGATTTAATTTTATTACAATCCGCGGAGAAGTGATTCGTAAAGTAAAGTGCAAGGGTTCACGTCCTGTTCTTTCTCCCTGCACTTATATTGTCCTTAATATATCTCCCAGCTCAATAAAAGTAAAACAATAGAGCTGACAGGTAGTGGATTTTTATGCCCCACGTGGAAGTTGAGATCATCCTTTTTAAATAGCTGTGTCACAATACCCTGAGCAGGGATAAAGTGGCGGGACTTACATTTCATCCCTCTGGGTAGAAGTGGAAGATTAGTGCCCCGATGGAAAATGCGACTTCGTACGTACAGTGTTGCCAACCTTGTGGTTCTGAGTTAGTTACCTGCTAGTGGAGAAATTCAGTTGTTTCCCTATGAATTTAAACAATCGGCACAAGTCACAACCGTAGTGTGGTCGAGTGTAGACTCTATGAAAGGAAACTGAGTTCGATTCTCCATAGATTGTGTGAGATTTATGGTTTAAAAGTGGTTGTGCAGCATATTTTCTCTAAATATCGCAGTTTTACACTAGCACTACAAATCTGCTATTACTTAGTTGTTTTATGAAATTAACAAGTCTAAATAAATCTATAGATTATAAAAGAGCGTCATGTAAAGAATTACCAACTATTAAATAAACAACAAGATAAGTTCTGGAGTCCACACCTGTGGAGTAACGGCTAGCGCGTCTGGCCGCGAAACGAGGTGGACCGGGTTCGATTCCCGGTTGGGGCAAGTTACCTGGTTGAGGTTTTTTTCCGGTGTTTTCCCTCAACCCATTATGAGCAAATGCTGGGTAACTTTTGGTGTTGGACCCCGGACTCATTTCACCAGCATTATCACCTTCATCTCATTCAGACGCTAAATAACCTAGATGTTGATAGAGCGTCGTAAAATAACCTATTAAAACGTTCTACTTAAAAAAACTATTTTTTTCTGCTCACATACTAAAATTTACTTATTTATTGTGTCATATCTGTATCTATTTTGATACAGATTTTAGTTTCGATACAGATTAATTTTTGTAATTTATTCTGGAGACCGGATTTTAAAGGGAATCCCCTTTTTTATTTCAACACGAAACATGAAATAAGTATTTACGATGTTCAAAACTATCTTTCACCGGCCAAATTATGTGGGTTTGACTTCCCTTTTTTCCCCTTTTTTAGTCCATAATCCCTTTTTTTCCCTTTTTTAAAAACGTCCCTTATTTTGATCCTTTTTAAACAGAATATCGTAAACATTTAGATAATTTGCCTTTATTTTTTCCGATAGGCCTACAACTTCCTGACCAAGCGAAAATAAATATCGTTCTTCTGATTCCAGACATTGAAAATCTAATAAAGTGTGCTGATTTAGAGTTCAGGATAAAAATAAAATTTTCAGTTGATGGTGAGCGATCATTTTCTGTTTATAAAGACATTCTGCATTCGAAGAGGCAGAATCATATTGAAACATACTGAAATGTTGAATGTGATAAAATGCAACACTTTCCTTATGTTTTGAAGCGATAAATATAATATATCTTCATTACACAACTTTTAACACTGTGTCACGTCAGAATATGTATTATATGACTTTCTTTTGTTAAATTCTAACGTACCTGGTTGACATGTTTCGACCTATTATGGGCCATCCTCAGAACTGGTCGTTGTTGGTCTTGGCGCCTCTTGTTTTGTTTCCTGTGAGGGTGTGTTTGTGTGGTGTAATGTGGAGTCAAAGAGTGTGTTCTGAAATTGAGTTGTGTGTTGAGAATTTCATTGGAGTGTGTTTTTGTGTGTCTGTATATTTCATATTATTGTTCTAGTGTGTTTAGTTTCTGGCTTTTTGGTTGGATGTGCAGTATTTCCATGTCTGTGTTGATGTCTCTGTGGGTGTGGTTAGCATTTGTGATGTGTTCTGCATATGCGGTGTTTTGTAATTTTGTTATGGCTGTGATGTGTTCTTTGTAACGTGTTTGAAATGATCTGCCTGTCTGTCCTTTGTAGAAGTTGTTGCAGGAGTTTGTATACGCCTGTGTGGTTGTATTTGTTTGTTTGTGTTGTTTGTGTGTTGAGATATTTTTGTAGAGTGTTATTTGTTCTGTATGCGATGTTGTAATTTAATTTCTTGAATGAGGTTGCAATCTTGTGTGTGTTTTTGTTTTCGTATGTTAGTGTGATGTATTTTTTTTTGTTCTTGTGTTTGTGTTGTATTCTTATATTTTTTGTGATTATGTTTTGTCTTACGTATTATGTTGTCTATTATGTTAGGGTTGTATCCGTTTTCTTGTGCTATGTATTTGATTGTGTTTAGCTCTTCGTTGTAATCCTGTTGGTTCAAAGGTATGTTGAGTAGTCTGTGTACCATTTATATTATTTTAATGTACCGAAGTACATACGATATTTCCATGCAGATATTCTGCGTCATCATACGATGAAAGAGTAATGGAACGGAGAAAAATTCTCTCCGGCGCCGGGATTTGAACCCGGGTTTTCAGCTCTACGTGCTGATGCTTTATCCACTAAGCCACACCGGATACAACTCCGACGCCGGTTAGAATCGTCTCAGATTAAGCTCCAACTCTTGGGTTCCCTCTAGTGTCCGCCCTCTGCACTACGTCATAGATGTCTATGAACGCAGGACCGAAGTCCACACATGTGCTGAGGTGCACTCGATATGAGTGACTAGTTGGCCGGGATCCGACGGAATAAGCGCCGTCTTAAATCACGAAGTGATATACGCATATCATATATATTATTTTAATGTACCGAAGTACATATGATATTTCCATCCAGATATTCTGCGTCATCATACGATGAAAGAGTAATGGAACGGCGCTTATTCTGTCGGATCCCGGCCAACTAGTCACTCATACCGAGTGCACCTCAGCACATGTGTGGACTTCGGTCCTGCGTTCATAGACATCTATGACGTAGTGCAGAGGGTGGCCACTAGAGGGAACCCAAGAGTTGGAGCTTAATCTGAGACGATTCTAACCGGCGTCAGAGTTGTATCCGGTGTGGCTTAGTGGATAAAGCATCAGCACGTAGAGCTCAAAACCCGGGTTCAAATCCCGGCGCCGGAGAGAATTTTTCTCCGTTCCATTACTCTTTCATCCTGTGTACCATTGTTCGGAATGCAGCTTGTTTGTGTTGTGTGAGGTGGTTGTATGTGTGTTGTTGTTGTTGTTGTTGTTGTGGGTTTTCTGTATACTTTGAATGCGTGTTTGTTGTCTACTTTTGTTATTGTGATGTCTAGAAAATTTATAGATTTGTTGTTTTCAATTTCTAATCGAAATCCATTCTCTTGTTTATTGTTTGCACATTTCGATATTTCGGAAGTTAGGCAAAATTCCTTAAGAGCAGAATTACTTGGACATTCTGTATATACACTGAAACAATAGACAACAGTTAATAAACTGAAGCTTTAATGCTTATTGTAATAATCCCTCTGTGTGCAGGGTTGATTTTAAGAGAGCTAAAGGCACTGGAGCACTTCTTCATCTATATTGTTCCTCTGTGAACGATGCTTGTGAAATTTCTAAATACCGACCAACCCCTTGATCCGACCGAGGACCTGTAAAGGGTACTGACTGCGGTTTGATGTATCGCCAGGCTGCGCTAGAAGAGACTCTTCTCCCACTTCTAACATTCCAGTTCTCCCTGAAATAATAACACCGGTGAAATAACAGCCACCAATATCTGGAGCTCTGTTTTCGCTCCTTTGTAGCTAATTGTAGCTACAGCGTAGCGACTATATCCCTAAGCGACACTGGAAACAGACTTGTTATTGTTCATTACTCCTACGCCCTTTGAAAATCTCCACTAGAATTTCACCACTGTGGAATTTCCTTCAATGTTTTATTGGACCGTAAATAATTCGTGGGAAACGTATCGACGTTTTCTCGCAGGTTTCCATGTGTAACACATTTGTCATTTTCATTTTCATTGTTTATTTTGAATAAACTTTATTTATTCAGCTTCCTCCGAGAGGCAGCTGCCTAAAAGACAAAGCTTACCATATTTTTTTGTTAAATAAATGGTAGCTAAACAATTATAATGAGAAAAGAGAAAACAATGGAGAAGGACAAAAAATAATACAAAGTGGGGCAGAATGAACTCATAATTTTGACTTGCTTAATGGTTCTGAGTTTAGACGGCCATGACATCGTGATCTTATAACCTCTTAACTTGAAATATTTATTTTTATGCTCGAACATGCCGAAATGTAGTAATTATACACCTGATAATAGCCCTTTAATCCACCTCATTAAAGTACACCTATTCATTATAATTCAGTTGTTCAGCCAATGAGAAATCACTATTGTACCATTATAAAACCGCAAGTATCGATTATTCTCGGATATGCAATCGAAAGACAACTAGCGAAACGTCACGGAGGCTGGAAGTCCAATACTGTCGCAGAAGGTTATGTTCTATTACTATAATAAAATTAGCGTTAATTGTAAATAATATTCAAATAAATTCAATTTGTCATCTCGTTTTTCAATTCTAAATCAATTTCCAGGTTATATCAAGACTAATGTTCATGTTATTCTCTAGATTATATCAAGGTCAATGACATTCGTGCCTCGGAAAAAGTCAGTACTTTCGCGTCTGCGCACATCTCACAATTCAGGTCATTTCCGGTCCTCACATAACCATAACATGAATACTTCTGAATAATTTCAAGTTAGAAATATGGTCGAGCATAAAAAGTCGTATGAAACTTGCCTATAATGGTAATTAAGACGCTCGTATGAAAATTATGAAACTCGCTTGCGCTCGTTTCATAAACAAACATACTCGCGTCTTAATTACTACCATTATAGGCTCGTTCCATAAAGTACTATTGCATGATATATTTTTTTTTTTTTTGCATTTACAGCTATTGTTGTTATGCGTTGAAAGTTAGAATTCCAACACCGAAACTTGTTGCTAGAGAAACCATTCTTCATAACATAAAACTATACTGAAATAGACCCATTACAATGCACTTATTGTTACGTAGTTACCATTACAGTGCAGTATTTGAAATTTTAAAAGTATGATCAGGCAAAAAATGTTATACAATACACGTTTGTGAAGCATATTACAAAATCCCGAAAATTGAAAAACTCGTTCTGCTCGCTTTTCAGATTTTTCCTCAATTTTGAAAAGAAAACTTCCCAAAATTTTATCGTAATATATAGGGACCGGATTTTTATGTAATATCAAGGTGTGAAATATGTACTGTACATATTATGGATTTGAGGGAGGTGGGATATGATGATAGAGACTGGATTAATCTTGCACAGGATAGGGACCAATGGCGGGCTTATGTGAGGGCGGCAATGAACCTTCGGGTTCCTTAAAAGCCATTTGTAAGTAAGTAAGTAAGTACATATTTATGTACAAAAATATGTAAAATCATGAAAATGTTTAATATCATATCTGGCAGGTATAGGATAGGTAAGACTCTCCAGTTGTGATTTCATAGAGCACCCGACTTTTTTACCGCACAATTGACACATTACTATTTTTCCATCTGTAGTGAAAGTTCGAAATTAAATCACAGCTGAGGTGCTGAGGCAAATGTCTCACCGAACCTGGCGACGTTTTATTTTGTGTGAAGAGAATTATGGGGGACATACCTACTAATCCTTTGGACACTTAGGACACAAGTTAGTTTAAAGTGGATGTATGTGTGAATTATGAATTACATAAATAATGTGTATATTTGAGGTATTTATAGGGGATAGCTTTGTGCCCACCCTGTAGATAAAAACCCCTAACCATGCGGCTCATGCCAGACTTGACACAGGTTTTCCATGGAAGGGTTAGGAAGAGGGTGAGTAAGGTTGCAAATTGCATGGGAACGGCTTGTTAAGACGTGTGCAGAACAATTATAGTTCGAGGCAAATCATGTCGTCCTCTTCCCACTCCACCGCATGAAGGCAACGCTACTTTCTGAGTGATTTTTACAATGCAAGGTAGTTGTATGAGAAAGGTTGCCTTTTGTTCGTTCATATTTACAGTGGGCGGTATGGGGTGAGTGCCTCTATTACTTTCTGGAACTAAGGACGTTATATGATGAAAGAGTAATGGAACGGAGAAAAATTCTCTCCGGCGCCGGGATTTGAACCCGGGTTTTCAGCTCTACGTGCTGATGCTTTATCCATAAGGACGTTATGTTTCGTCCCGAAATATATATTTTCTTGGGTATCGGTAGGTAAAAAGGCTTTTTAAATCTGTGTATTTTAAATTGTAAAATTTCCCAGCAGAAGTTTATTTTCCACCTTTCAGAGAAGTAAAAATGAATAAACCTAAATATGTAGAGTTATGTAATACCAAGCTATAATAATGTAATGTGGGGTAGATATGTAAAAATATGTAGTATCAAATTTTAATATATTAATGGTAATTACAAGATTCGCAAAGATTTGTTATTTATATACGGTTAGGTTGAAAGGAATATAATAATGTAATTACGTAAAAATCCGGTCCCTAGTAATATACTATTGTGCTATCGTAGAAAAAAAAACATTGTACGATACTCGTGCCAAAATGAAATCCTTCACGAACTTGTATTATAAATAACTATTTAGATTTGTAAACAGCAGTTGTCTTGAAAACTGAATTGAATTTATTATACTGTAGATAATGTAGTTCATGCTATATGTATCAGTTTGCAGAGACATTCAATGTGACCCCGTATACACTGACTGAAACTTCCCACATGAAGATTCGAACCAGTGGTCATTCCGTAACGCTTGCCCAAGACATGACGTCTTAGATCACGCAGCTACGGCGGGGAAAAACGTAAATAAATACACACATATAAATTACAGATGTGTGAAAGACTAGACGAGACAGTTGTTGGTTGTAGTAATGAAGAAAATCTCCCTGGAGCAGTAGAAGTTGACTGTGTTAATAAGAGAGGCGATAGAAAAGAGCAGACGAGGCTATACGTATCGCTTACCGCTGATTACCGGCACTAATTCCAGGGATCCGGGGTGTATCGATTGCGGGGAATAAAAGACTAGCGGACAATCATCCCGTGTCCAGATCTATTAGCAGAATTAAGTGGCGATCCAGCAGTTGGTGTCCTTACAAGGATCCCGCGTGTCGATACATCAGCGATATCAATTCCTTAACAGTGCAGTCCTGTTCTTCAGAGTTCCCACTCGTATTCATCCAAGTTCTTTTTCTGTTTTTAGCCCTTTTCTCGTTTTCTCTCATTCGAACTTCATTCTCCTGGTAACAGAGGACAATGGCACACAGATTACTCAACATACCCACGAGCCAACAACACTACAATGAAGAAGTGAACACAATCAAATACATAGCACAAGAAAACTGTTACAACCCAAACATAATAGACAACATCATAAGGAAGACAAAACAAAAACTCAACAAACACAAAAACACACAAAACACAACACAAACACAAGAACACAAGAAATACATCGCACTAACATACATAAACAAACACACACACAAGATCGCATCCTCATTCAGAAAACAGAAATACAACATTGCATACAGAACAGAAAACACACTACAAAGACATCCCAACACACAAACAACACAATATTAATATGCGTTACAAGAGCGGTATGTTGAAGTTTTCATGTTCGAGGAAAAGTTTGAAAAAGCGAAACGTAGTTGAGCTTTTTTAATTTCCGAAAATTGAAAGAAAACATACCGCTCGTGTATCTTATATTATTTTGTGTGAAGATCGTTTATTACATACCTGAAAGAGGAATTTCTAATTAGTTACAATTTCTAATTAGTTCCATCTTGGTTTCTGTTCAGTGACGGCAAATTTGCAAAACAAAAATATCTATCTGCAACATTGTTGCTTTAAAATGTTTTCTGTGTTTACTATACTCCAGCAGACCGTGATATACGTCTGTCTTTTTTTCCCCCCAGTCCATAAATGCGAACTTAAAACAAACGGTAAGGTTATGTAATGATTTAGAGTTTACTTAATTTTTGCAAATATTTAAAAACAATAATTAACAGTGAAATTTAGGTGAAATTGCAGTGATAAGTTTCCAGTTTATAATTATTACTATATTGAACGTCTCTAAAAATAATATGTTAAAAGCCTAAAGCAGTAAAGTCAATATGTCACTTAAGCGGTAAGAAGAGAGAAATTGTTATGTGTGTTAGGCTGGGAATACTGAATGTGGAATTTTAGACTTACCGCGAATTGGTTTTGTGCGGAAACCAAGCAAATACGCACGATCTCACACAAACAAATAAATACAACCACACAGACGTATACAAACTCACATGCAATAGTTGCGACAGTTTCTACATTGGACAGACAGGCAGATCATTCCAAACTCGATACAAAGAACACATTAAAGCAATAACCAGAGGACACAATACATCTACATATGCCGAACACATAACTAATGCTAATCACACATACAGTAACATAAATACAGACATGGAAATCCTACACATACAACCCAAAAACCAAAAACTCAACACACTAGAACAATATGAAATATACAGACACACTAAAACACACCCTGATCAAATTCTCAACATACAGATTAATTTCAGAACACACACACTATTTGACACAACTCTTCATCACACGAACGCACCCACACAACAGGCAGCGAAGTTGAGATAGCGCCTAGATCTAGAAGGCTCTGAGGATGGTGTCAAGTAGCACCGAAACACTATAAGCCACACATGCTTACGTAATTAACACGAGTAAGATCGCCATTTAATCAATTATTTATATTCAAGTGTTAAAAGTAGTGTACGAAAGATTGAACATGGACAAAAATTGTGTCTGAATGTTACGTTTTGTCTTTTATCTACTGTTTCGTTTATTTTTTCTTTATGTCTTTTTTTTTAGTCTCGCTTTAACTTTTCATATTTCATTAACTTTTTTCCTTTATATATTTATCTTGTTCTGTCTTCGATATCTCCTGCCATCTCTCTCCCTCCCTTTTTTTCTGTCTTACCGCCTTTTCTTTTCTTATTTCGCCTTTTATCGTATTCAAATATTTCTGTTCCCCATCACTAGTGTTCATTACCTCTAAAACAACAGGCTTTTGATATTTTTCAAACGAAAAATAAAAATAATTGTACATATTTATAACATAGCCACTGGCAGACGGTTGTAGCTGGGTCGCTATGTGGTCGCATGTCTGCTGCAGACACACCCAAACCCTCTGGGAACTCAGAACGTCGTTTTTTTTTCAAATACAGTATAACAATTGATCTAAATTTGATCTGAGAGCTCAAGATGCTTAACACTGATTATGTATGGATGATGGATGGATGATGAATGGATGATGGATGGATGGATGGATGATGGATGGGTGGATGATGGATGGATGGGTGGATGGATGAATGGATGATGGATGGATGGATGGATGATGGATGGGTGGATGATGGATGGATGGATGGGTGGATGAATGGATGATGGATGGATGGATGGATGATGGATGGGTGGATGATGGATGGATGGGTGGATGGATGGATGGATGAATGGATGATGGATGGATGGATGGATGATGGATGGATGGATGAATGGATGATGGATGGATGGGTGGATGATGGATGGGTGGATGGGTGGATGATGGATGGATGGGTGGATGGATGGATGGATGAATAGATGATGGATGGATGGATGGATGATGGATGAATGGATGGATGGGTGGATGGATGGATGGATGATGGATGGATGGATGATGGCCGGATGGATGGATGGGTGGATGTATGATGGATGGATGGATGGATGTGTGGATGGATGGATGGGTGGATGGATGGATGGGTGGATGGACGGATGGATGGATGGGTGGATGTATGATGGATGGATGATGGATGGATGGATGGATGGATGACGGATGAATGGATGGATGATGGATGGATGATGGATGGATGGATGATGGATGGATGGAAGGGTGGGTGGATGGATGGATGGGTGGATGGATGGATGGATGGATGGATAATGGGTGGATGGAGGGATGGATGAATGATGGATGGATGGATGATGGATGGATGATGGATGGATGGATGGATGGATGGGTGGATGGGTGGATGGACGGATGGATGGATGGGTGGATGTATGATGGATTGGTTGATGGATGGATGGATGGATGTGTGGATGGATGGATGACGGATGAATGGATGGATGATGGATGGATGGATGATGGATGGATGATGGATGGATGGATGATGGATGGATGGATGGATGATGGATGGATGATGGATGGATGGAAGGGTGGGTGGATGGATGGATGGGTGGATGTATGGATGGATGGATGGATGACGGATGGATGGATAATGGGTGGATGGATGGATGGATGAATGATGGATGGATGGATGATGGATGGATGGATGATGGATGGATGGATGGATGGATGGGTGGATGGATGATGGATGGATGGATGATGGGTGGATGTTTGGATGGATGGATGATGGATGTATGGACGGATGATGGATGGATGGGTGGATGATGGATGATGGATGGATAGATGGATGATGGATGGATGGATGATGGATTAATGAATGGATGATGGGTGGATGGATGGATGATGGGTGGATGGATGGATGGATGAATGATGGATGGATGGATGATGGATGAATGGATGGATGGATGGATGGGTGGGTGGGTGGATAGATGGACGGACGAACGGGTGAAAAAATGGATTAATTTGTACACAACTTAAGCTTTTCTTAGATCGTCTTCTGAATTTAAGTGCTATATACTTCTTTATTCATTCAACTTTACTGTCGCTAGAGCTGCTTTGAACATGTTCCTCCAACTAACAGCAGGCTACTGGAATTCTGTGGACTATGGTGTGGAGTTGCCTGACAGCCTAGTTCTTGTGTTTGCGTGTCGGAGGCTATTCGTCAAGCACCCACGTGTCGAATACGATTCAAAAAGAGAGAACGAACATGTCTGCAGCGGTGGTGGGGGGTCTCTGGCCGAATATTCAATACTGTCACTTGAGTGCATTGCTATCTTGATTTCCAGTGTACATAACATGAAACCATCATGAGGACGGAAGGAAAGATAACATAATATTTTCTAGCCATTCGCACACGGCGCGAGAAAAAAGGTGAAGGGTTACTGTTACACTACACCGACTTTCATCTATTCAAAACAAAACAGTATTAATTTAGCACGTGGCTTACAAGGTTCATTATACGTTATGTTATTATGTTATGTTATGTTGTGTTATGTTGTGTTTCATTACGTTGTTTTGTGTTATATTATCTTATGTTATGTTATATTATTTTATGTTATGTTATGTTGTGTTGTGTTTTGTTATGTTATGTTTCATTACGTTGTTTTGTGTTATATTATGTTATGTTATATTTTGTTATGTTATGTTGTGTTGTGTTTTATCATATTATATTTTATTATGTTATTTTGTGTTTTATTATCTTGTTTTGTGTTATATCATGTCATGTTTTATTACGTTGTTTTGTGTTATATTATGTTATGTTATTTTATGTTTTATTATGTTGTTTTGTGTTTCATTACGTTGATTTGTGTTTTATTATGTTTTATATTTTATTATGTTGTTTTGTGTTATATCATGTCATGTTTTATTACGTTGTTTTGTGTTATATTATGTTATGTTATTTTATGTTTTATTATGTTGTTTTGTGTTTCATTACGTTGATTTGTGTTTTATTATGTTTTATATTTTATTATGTTTTGTGTTATATCATGTCATGTTTTATTACGTTGTTTTGTGTTATATTATGTTATATTATTTTATGTTTTATTATGTTGTTTTGTGTTTTATTACGTTGTTTTGTGTTATATTATGTTATGTTATTTTATTTTTATTATGTTGTTTTGTGTTTCATTACGTTGATTTATGTTTTATTATGTTTTATATTTTATTATGTTGTTTTGTGTTATATCATGTTATGTTTTATTACGTTGTTTTGTGTTATATTATGTTATGTTATATTATTTTATGTTATGATATGTTGTGTTGTGTTTTATTATGTTATGTTTTATTATGTTGTGTTATATTATGTTATGTTTTGTTACGTTGTTTTGTGTTTTATTATGTTGTTTTGTGTTATATGATGTTATGTTTTATTGCGTTTTTGTGTTATATTATGTTATGTTATTTATGTTTTATTATGTTGGTTTGTGTTTTATTATGTTTTATATTTTATTATGTTGTTTTGTGTTTTATTGTGTTATGTTTTGTTACGTTGTTTTGTGTTATATTATATTATGTTATGTTGTGTTTTATTATGTTATGTTTTATTATGTTGTGTTATATTATGTTATGTTTTGTTACGTTGTTTTGTGTTTTATTATGTTGTTTTGTGTTATATCATGTTATGTTTTATTGCGTTTTTGTGTTATATTATGTTATGTTATTTTATGTTTTATTATGTTGTTTTGTGTTTTATTATGTTTTATATTTTATTATGTTGTTTTGTGTTTTATTGTGTTATGTTTTGTTACGTTGTTTTGTGTTATATTATATTATATTATGTTGTGTTTTATTATGTTATGTTTTATTATGTTGTGTTATATTATGTTTTGTTACGTTGTTTTGTGTTTTATTATGTTGTTTTGTGTTATATCATGTTATGTTTTATTGCGTTTTTGTGTTATATGATGTTATGCTATTTTATGTTTTATTATGTTGTTTTGTGTTTTATTGTGTTATGTTTTGTTACGTTGTTTTGTGTTATATTATATTATGTTATGTTGTGTTTTATTATGTTTTGTGTTATATCATGCTATGTTTTGTTACGTTGTTTTGTGTTTTATTGTGTTATGTTTTATTACGTTGTTTTGTTTTATATTATATTATGTTATGTTGTGTATTATGTTTTGTGTTATATTATGCTATGTTTTGTTACGTTGTTTTGTGTTTTATTATGTTGTTTTGTGTTATATCATGTTATGTTTTATTACGTTGTTTTGTGTTATATTATGTTATGTTATTTTATGTTTTATTGTGTTTCATTATGTTGTTTTGTGTTTTATTATGTTGTATATTTTATTATGTTATGTTATATTATGCTATGTTTTGTTACGTTTTGTGTTTTTATTGTGTTGCTGGATATCATTATACCCGTAGATGGGATAACCATGATACCTTGAAATTCACCTTCCGACTTATACTAATGCAAGCAAAACTTTTGTCATTTTCCATTTATACTTGAGTCATTTGGGCACCCCTTTTCTCTGAGGCCCTCTTGCACGCGAGGAAGCAGTTGGGGTAACATGGCGGACCGCGCATTTATTGGCCTTGTCGCTACTGCAGCAGCAGATGTGTCTGACACGGGTTCTGCATGATTTCTGTTCATTTTACCCACGCCTGACGTCACTACTCCCGGATATTTCTTCCAGTCCAACTGGAATGCAGCCTGGTCACTTGCAACGTAACTTGCCGGGGCGCGCTCTGCGGCCATCAGATACGGAAGCCGTCGTCTGTGTGGGTGAATGGGTCTCGGCAAATGTATTTCCTTCAATTTCTGTAACAAGTCCAGGGGTTGGCGTACCAGTCTTGCCTGAAACGATGTTTTTGTTCTTTGCTTGCTTGTAGACTATTGTGAAGTCCAATGTTAGGTAGTCACATTTCTAGCAGGTTAGGTAAGCAATGATTATATGCTAAAGTCTGTAGACACCCGCGGACTGTGCGACAACATACTTTCTGTCTCTTGTGTATCGTAAATGCGCGTACAATCGGTTGACACAATAAATTATACACATAAGGACTTAGTATTCTAAATGTGTAAAGTGCCAAATACAACTTTCTGAGATATTGATGAAAAAACACTGAGAAATGCATGTTGAGATACCTACAACACCGTCTTTTGGTACACGAATGATTCACTTACATTTGAGCTGCGACAAAGAAAATTTAGTATGATATTCTCATATAGATGTTCCTTCCTTAGATTGAATAAATAAATTAACACATTTAGAATGTTAGTTATTCGCAGCTAAAGCCGGGAGATGCACTGTCACCTTTACTTTTTAACTTCGCTCTAGAATTTGCCATTAGGAAAGTTCAGGATAACACAGAGGGTTTGGAATTGAACGGGTTACATCAGCTGCTTGTCTATGCGGATGACGTGAATATGTTAGGAGAAAATCCACAAACGATTAGGAAAACGTAGGAATTCTACTTGAAACAAGTAAAGAGATAGGGTTGGAAGTAAATCCCGAAAAGACTAAGTATATGATTATGTCTCGTGACCAGAATATTGTACGAAATATAACTATAAATGTTGGAGATTTATCCTTCGAAGAGGTGGAAAAATTCAAATATCTTGGAGCAACAGTAACAAATGTAAATGACACTCGGGAGGAAATTAAACGCAGAATAAATATGGGAAATGCCTGTTATTATTCGGTTGAGAAGATTTTGTCATCTAGTCTGCTGTCAAAAAATCTGAAAGTTAGAATTTATAAAACAGTTATATTACCGGTTGTTCTGTATGGCTGTGTAACTTGGACTCTCACTTTGAGAGAGGAACAGAGATTGAGGGTTTTTGAGAATAAGGTTCTTAGGAAAATATTTGGGGCTAAGAGGGATGAAGTTACAGGAGAATGGAGAAAGTTACACAACGCAGAACTGCACGCATTGTATCCTTCACCTGACATAATTAGGAACATTAAATCCAGACGTTTGAGATGGGCAGGGCATGTAGCACGTATGGGCGAATCCAGAAATGCATATAGAGTGTTAGTTGGGAGGCCAGAGGGGAAAAGACCTTTGGAGAGGCCGAGACGTAGATGGGAAGATAAAATTAAAATGGATTTGAGGGAGGTGGGATATGATGGTAGAGACTGGATTAATCTTGCTCAAGATAGGGACCAATGGCGGGCTTATGTGAGGACGGCAATGAACCTCCGGGTTCCTTGAAAGCCAGTAAGTAAGTAAGTAAGTAAGTAAGTAAATTCAATAAATTGTAAACGGTGCTTTCATTTTTTTATGGTGTATGTAGTGCTTATACAGAGTGTTTCCGAGGTGGTGTTACAAACTTTCAGGGATGATGGCGTAGGGCACATGTATCAATTTGAGATAAGGAACCCTGGTCCGGAAATGACTGAGTCGAAAGTTATAAGCAAAAATAGTTGTGTGGGAATGGAATTGTAATTTGGCACCACGTGCCCTCCTTCCCCTAACTTTTGGAACAGTCGTGGAAAAATCGTATGGGCTGGATGTCTCCTACGTAGGTACTTGCCCCGATGGAATCTGTGAGCTTGTCTACTGTTCCCATTGGCTCATCCGTATTCGAAAATCAGGTCTGCTTATTCCGCTCTCGTGTACTCCTCCATTTCACTAGGACTGATCGACTGGACACTGCAACTTGCTGTCTACAGACGTGCATATCAGGACCGACCATGTCCGTTACACATTACGCTATCTGCATTGCTTTAGTGTAGTTTCCTGTCCCCATCCCTCAGACAGCGCACTGAATGGAATACTGTAAGTAGAAAACGTAAACAACGTCAGATTAATACAGTATGTGTAAGATGTACAGATAAATACACATAAATAAGGTGTACAGAGGAATAAAATTGTTTCATTTCCGCACAGATATTTTTGCTTGTAACTTTCGACTCAGACATTTCCGGACCAGGGTTCCTGATCTCAAATTGAAATATGTGCCCTTCGCCATCATCCCTGAAAGTTTGTAACACCACTTCGGAAACATCCTGTATAGAATAGACTATTGCAACGAATAAAAATTTCCATGATCATTGTATAACAAATCCAAAACTTAAAAATAAATACAAAATAAAAAGGAAACTCTGTATAAATATGAATAGTATAAAAACCGAATTCTACATTATTGATTTATTTGTTTCTTAGTTTTCTTTGTTTCATTGTTCGTTTGTGTTCGTTCGTATATTGATTTATTATTTATTTACCTATTTATCTATCTATTTAGCTCTCCATTTATCTGTCTATTTATCTATATATTTATTTATTTATACTGTATATTTGTTTATTTGTTTCATTATTTGTGTGTTCGTTCGTTTGTTCGTTTATTTATTTACTTATTTATTTATTTACTTATTTATTTATTTAGTTATTTATGTACTTATTTATTTACTTATTCATTTACTTACTTATTTATTTACTTACTTATTTATTTAATTATTTATTTATTTGTTTATTTGTTTGTTTGTTTGTTTATTTGTTTATTTGTTTGTTTGTTTATTTATTTATTTATTTATTTCAGTAAAGTTATGGTGATCAGGCCTCCTTCTGTACCTCCAGGAATACACTTACAAAAAATGAGCGCAGAGAAAATAAATATATAAGAAACATAAATTACGGTGCAAATACGAATGCAAAAATAAATAAATAAATAAATAAATAAAATGCAAAAGAAAAAAAGTGGATGAATGCAATTATACTCACCCCCACTGCGGAACAGTGACCTCAGAGAGCATTACATTTCGTGTTCTCAAAACTATTGGACGAATCAAAAAACTTATTTGACAAAACTTCCTCGCATTGGCTTGATTTATTACATCTATGAATTAATATAATAGGTTCCCTTCCATCCTGTATATCGTCTTTGTTCCTGCAATAACTCCTATGTGACATATTTATCGATTTTCATATTTTTCTCTATTAAATAAATTAATGATACAGCAAATAATAAAATATCCTATATGTAATTATATTTCTTTGTTTCGAAAATGTAAAATTCAGTCTCCTATGTACGGCTGTCATGGGATGAATAAATGTTTTTTCTTCCTACTGAAAAATTTTATATTTTGCATATAGAAGTTATTGCAGGAACAACGACGATATACAGTTAAATGCTTGCTTTCGAATGCTGGAAAAATTGCTAGTAATACAGTAGTAGGTAAATAAGGAGGCTTTGAACAAGTTTGTGTTAAACTACAGTATATTCAAATGGTTGGTTTCGAAAGCTGAGAAAACTGCCAATAATACTGTAGTACGTAAATAAGGAGGTTTTGAACAACTTTATCTTGAACTACAGTATATTAAAATGCTTGGATTCGAAATCTGAGAAAACTGCCAATAATAATGTAGTACGTGAATAAGGAGGTTTTGAACAACTTCATCTTGAACTACAGTATATTAAAATGCTTGGATTCGAAATCTGAGAAAACTGCCAATAATAATGTAGTACGTGAATAAGGAGGTTTTGAACAACTTCATCTTGAACTGAGAAAACTGCCAATAATACTGTAGTACGTAAATAAGGAGGTTTTGAACAACTTCATCTTGAACTACAGTATATTAAAATGCTTGGATTCGAAATCTGAGAAAACTGCCAATAATAATGTAGTACGTAAATAAGGAGGTTTTGAACAACTTCATCTTGAACTATCTTGAACTCTGACAATAATATTAAAAATGCTTTGAACAACTTCATCTTGAACTACAGTAATTAAAATGCTTGAGAAAAAAACTGCCAATAATAATGTAGTGCGTAAATAAGGAGGTTTTGAACAACTTTATCTAGAACTACAGTATACTCAAATGCTTGATTTCGAAAGCTGAGAAAATTGCAAATAATACTGTAGTACGTAAATAAGGAGGCTTTGAATAAGTTTATGTTAAGCTATGTAGTGAAATGCTTGGTTTTGAATGCTGGAAAAATGTCTATGCACAGATGTTTAATTTGCGTGCATGACTATGAAATTCGTGATCACTGAACCAGCGCTGGTGGGTCGTGACACGAGAATTGTGACTCGTGTATGACATAAATCGTATACCCAGTTCTGGTATTTAGAGTCCTCTGAAGTAACCTTAATAAAAAAAATTCGAAGCTGCTTGAATTCAAATTACTCTGAACTAAGTTTCTCCTTATCTGTAATAAAATAGGATCAAACAACAGTTGGTTTATTGCCAGGACTTTCTTCCTTTCTTTGTTGCCTTTCGCGTCCTCATTTGATACCTACTTTAATCCAAAAGAGTACAATGTAGGAGAGAATATATGTTTGGACTAACATTAGACGTCCACACCTGTGGAGTAACGGTCAGCGCGTCTGGCTGCGAAACCAGATGGCACGGGTTTGAATCCCGGTCGGGGCAAGTTACCTGGTTGAGGTTTTTTCCGGGGTTTTCCCTCAACCCAATATGAACAAATGCTGGGTAACTTTCGGTGCTGGACCCCGGACTCATTTCACCGGCATTATCACCTTCATTTCATTCAGACGCTAAATAACCTATATGTTGATACAGCGTCGTAAAATAACGCAATAAAAATAAAAAAAAAACATTAGACTGGGATAGACCTACCTAATCATGTGGTCAGAACCGCATAGGACTGCTGCTGAAACAACATGGGACAACACATTCCGGGAATCGAACCTGACACTTGAATTGGAAGGTCATATCTTATTCACAAAATCAAGGCAGGAGATATTAGGACTCCTTCAAAATACTATACTATGGATTCCAAATAACAACATATTTGGATTAAAAATTTGTCGATATAGGTAACTGTGTAATATTTAAATGTTTTCACGCCAAAGCCATTCTTGTAATGCTTCTGTTATTTTCCTAATTTTATTTCACGCGACACATATATTCAAGCTATAATAGAGAAGAATTGCAACGATTTGACATAAACGACTTACTCTGACGAAACTCTTATCGCCATGGAAACAAAAATGTAATATGAAATTCGGGCTTCGTGATTTTCCATACGGTCAGTTCTCTCCATTCTCCATTTAATGTGCCTTGCCCAATCGAAGCCTGGCTTTCGCTAATTGCCTTTAGGACGAGTTAACTCAATTGTCACTCGCACAACGCAAGCAATCGGATCCCTTTTCTCGCGAGGATTGCGGCGTCCGCTCTCTCCAGTGGCTGTGCAGATTTTAACATCTTCGGCATCCTGCCCTGTTGCTGTTCTATAGTGCTTCGGAGTGAGACAAGTGGCCATCAAGCTTGGAGCTCACATATAGACTTCCTCTCACAAGCAAACATTCTGATGGGAGTAAATAAAATAGTAATATACGTTACAAGAGCGGTATGTTGACGTTTTCATGGTCGAGGAAAAGATTGAAAAAGCGAAACGTAGTTGAGCTTTTTTAATTTCCGAGAACATGAAAACAAACATACCGCTCGTGTATCGTACATTATTTTGTGCGAAGATCGTTTATTACATACCTGAAAGACGAATTTCTAATTAGTTGCAATGAAATCTCCATGTTGGTTTCTGTTTAATGACGGCAACTTCGGAAAACCAAAATATCTTTCTTCAACATTGTTGCTATAAAATGTTTTCTGTGTTTACTATACTCCAGCAGGCCGTGATATACGTCTGTCTTCCCCCCCCCCCCAGTCTATAAATGCGAACTTAAAACAAACGGTAAGGTTATGCAGGCCTAATGATTTATTTTTCATTTTAATATTTTAACAATATTATTTATATAACATATTGCAGTAATAACATCGGTATCTGGAATCTTGTTGATTTTTTTCACGGCTTCCTTAATGTTATTTGTATCAGGAATGCAATAAGTTCCGTGGAGTAGTAGACTTTACTTAATTTTTGCAAATATTTAAAAACAATAATTAACAGTGCAATTTAGGTGAAATTGCAGTGGTAAGTTTCCAATTTATAATTATTACTATGTTAAACGTCTCTAAAAATAATATGTTAAAAGCCTAAAGCAGTAAAATGAATGTCGCGCTTAAGCGGTAAGAAGAGGGAAATTGTTATGTGTGTTACGTTGGGAATACTGAATGTGGTATTTCACACTTACCGCGTATTGGTTCTGTGCGGAAAACAAGCAAATACGCACGATCTTGCACAAAAGTTTTTTTTCTTCCGCCATGTCAATAATGCCAAAAAAAGTGCTTATACAAATTTTGGCCACTCGACCGCAATTACGAGGGCCGTAAAGAAATAAGTTCGCCAGGGGCCGTTAATAGAAAGAAAACACAATTCCACTGGACAAATTTATTAGAACTGACACAACAATTGAAGCGTCGGCTGGAACAACGTTACAAAATTTTCATTCGGCGTGTTTCCGTGTAATAATGTTGTATGTCATGTTACCTTGCTATACTCCTTGGCTTGCAACTGTCCATCAATGCAGTACGTGAAATTTGTCCACTCAAAAGTTTGCTACCCTCATAAGAACAACGTTGTACGTGTACACATTTTTGCTGCTCCTGTAAATTTTACCAAATGTAACTTACAACGTTGTTCCAGCCGACGTTTCAATTGTTGAGCTATTTTTCAACATATTCTTCACCGGAATTGATACATTTGTCATATCGTGGGATCGCCAGAGAGGTGCAGGCGGTTGTGAAACACTGGTTCCGATCCCAGGCGCCTGACTTCTAGGACACAAGGACACAAAAATTGATCCCGTGGAATGACAAATGTCTCAGTTCCAGTGGGGGATATGTTGACAAATTAGGCAACAATTGCTGCATTTGTTTCAATAAATCTTTCCATGTAATTGTGCTTTTTTCTGTAAACGGCCCCAGAGAAAATCACTTTCTGGACGACCTCGTAATTGCGGTCGAGTGGCCAAAATTTATATAAGCACTTATTTTGACATTATTAACATGGTGGAAGAAAAAAATTAACATTTTTATCTGCCCCCATCAGAATGTTTGCGTGTCAGCCCAAATTTATCTTGCAAAGACGCGTTTTCGCGTACCTTTTAATTGATAATTTCCTCTCTTCCCTTCTTTTCATTCATTTTTTCATTCTACCTCCATTATCTATTTTACTTCGTTATTTTATGAACCTTTATCAACTGATGTGGTTATCTAATGTCTGAATGATATGAAGGTGATAATGCCAGCGAAATGAGTCCACGGTTCAGCGCCGAAAGTTACCCAGCATTTGCTCTTAATGGGTTGAGGGAAAACCTTGGAAAAAATCTCAAACAGGTAACTTGTCCCAACCATGATTTGAACTCAGGCCCGCTCGTTTCATGGTCAGATATGCTAATCGTTAGTTCACACCTGTGGACCTTTTATCTAATTGTTGGATAGGATGTATGTATTCTGTGTGTGGTGGTATTTAATGTTTAAATCCTAGCTTAAAAATGACATACCAAAAATGAACACTTTTGACACATTGGAAGGATTTTCCCCCGCCATTTTCTTGTTCACTTTGATCTATCTTTATCATATTCATCTAATTACTGTTTCATTAAGTTTTTAATTGGCTCCATTCTTGTTTGCTTTGTTTCTTCTTTTTTACTTACTAATTTGAAGTTAATAAAAGTAATCACCAGTAAGATTTAAAAGTTTCGCATGGGCTGCCTTATCGATTCGAAGCAATCTATAAAGTATCTGTGTACTTCAGAATCTATTCTGTAGTCAACTTGACCCCCAGGGAGCGAATAATTGCGCCCTGGCACGAATGAAGCATTTCCACGAAGTTGCGTCCATTCAGCGTCCGTCCGTCCGTCTGTCCGTCACAGACAACCGCGCCAGTTTCTTGGAATCCCTCCCTCCCTGCTTAAGTGTCGCTGTTTCGACACCTGCGCGGAGACATTACAAACAACGCTTTAAGATTGATTCGACAGCCAACGTGGTTCGTAAACATACAAGAATTTCGATGACTTGTACGAGGAGCGAAAACAGGATTGTCTCGTTCGGCAAATGTACAAGAATTTCACGAAAACGACAATAATTTTGTTAAGTTACAAAATATGATTACATACACAAATTTTAGTACTTGTATTTATTTATTTATTTATTTATTTCCTTGTTTATTTATTTATTTATTCATTTATTAACTTATTAAGTAACTTATTTATTTATATATTTATGTATTTATTTATTTATGTATTTATTTATTTCCTTATTTATTTATTTATTTATTAACTTATTAATTAACTTATTTATTTACTTATTTATTTATTAACTTATTTATTTACTTATTTATTTATGTACTTATTTATTTATTTATGTATTTATTTATTTTATTTTATTTATGTATTTATTTATTTACTTATTTATTTATGTATTTATTTACTTATTTATTTATGTATTTATTTACTTATTTATGTATTTATTTACTTATTTATTTATGTATTTATTAACTTATTGATTAACTTATTTATTTACTTATTGATTTACTTATTTATTTATGTATTTATTTATTTATATACTTATTTATTTATTTACTTATTTATTTATCTATTTATGTATTTATTTACTTATTTATTTATTTATTTATTTATTTATTTATGTATGTATTATTTATTTATTTATGTGTTTATTTACTTATTTATTGATGTATTTATTTATGTATTTATTTTTTATTTCTTTATGTATTTATTTATTTACTTATTTATTCACTTATTTATTTATTTACTTATTCATTTATTTATTTATTTATATATGCACTTATTTATTTATACACTTGTATGCTTGTTGCTTTCTTGCTTATTACTTATTTATTAATTTATGTATTCATTTATTTAAGGGAAGATCATAAAGGACTTAATTTTTCCGACAGTGCCTCACCATCTATCGTCAAAATACTTCTCACCAGCGTTCATCCTCACAAAATTTGTAACCGAACATGGGAAATTCTAAAGTTACTTTGAACGCTTCAAAATTCCCTCTCCAGAGAGATAGCCTACATGTATGAATGTGTTGAATCATAACAGACAATCGTTCACCTCTTACATGACTAACCTCTTCATAGCAGAGATGTAACTTTGTTAGTTATTTAGAATCTTGTGATGTGAACTTCTCCAAACCAATTGCGGAGATATTGACAAGACAGTGTTGTAGTTCGTCGTTCAACAATTTCATAACGAAAATATTTAAAACTTTAATAATAACTTATCTATTTATATTCATTAATTTATTTTTACTGATTTATATTTACTTGTTTATTTACGTATTTATTTATTTATATTTTATTTATTTATAATTATTTATTTATTTATTTACTGTACTTAATTGGTTGGTTGGTTGGCTAATTAGTTAGTTATTCTGGTGGAGTTTAGACTATCAGGCGTTCTCTTCCACACCACCAGATATGTGATATTACTACATTTATGATCTATATGAAAATTGCTACCTCATTAACTAATGCTCAAATTTTAAAATTCACGTACAGTTTTCTAAATCATGAAATGTAATTCTTCACAGAAAATGTTAAAATGCAGTAACAATTCTGAAGTTGCCAGAATGTTTTGAATGTAAACATACTTCAATATTATTAAAATGAGAGAAAATTAATATCTAAGACACTAATGCATGAATCTTGATAAAATTTGGTACTTACTTACAAATGGCTTTCAAGGAACCCGGAGGTTCTTTGCCGCCCTCACATAAGCCCGCCATCGGTCCCTATCCTGAGCAAGATTAATCCAGTCTCTATCATCATATCCCACCTCCCTCAAATCCATTTTAATATTATCCTCCCATCTACGTCTCGGCCTCCCCAAAGGTCTTTTTCCCTTCAGCCTCACAACTAACACACTATATGCATTTCTGGAATCGTCCATACGTGCTACATGTCCTGCCCATAATGTTCCTAATTATGTCAGGTGAAGAATACAATGCGTCCAGTTCTGCTTTGTGTAACTTTCTCCATTCTCCTGTAACTTCATATCTCTTAGCCCCAAATATTTTCCTAAGCACTTTATTCTCAAACACCCTTAATCTCTGCTCCTCTCTCAAAGTGAGAATCCAAGTTTCACAGCCATACAGAACAACCGGTAATGTAACTGTTTTTATAAATTTTAACTTCCAGATTTTTTGACAGCAGACTAGATGACAAAAGCTACTCAACCGAATAATAACAGGCATTTCCCATATTTATTCTGCGTTTAATTTCCTCCCGAGTGTCATTTTCATTTGTCACTGTTGCTCCAAGATATTTTAATTTTTCAACCTCTTCGAAAAATAAATCTCCAATTTTTATATTTCCATTTCGTACAATATTCTGGTCACGAGACATAATCATATACTTTGTCTTTTCGGGGTTCACTTCCAAACCTATCGCTTTACTTGCTTGAAGTAAAATTTCTGTGTTTTACCTAATCCTTCTTGGATGTTCTCCTAAAATATTCACGTCATCCGCATAGACAAGCAGCTGATGTAACCCGTTCATTTCGAAACCCTCTCTGTTATCCTGAACGTTCCTAATGGCATATTCTAGAGATAAGTTAAAAAGTAAAGGTGATAGCGCATCTCCTTGCTTTAGCCCACAGTGAATTGAAAAAGCATCAGCTAGAAACTAGCCTATACGGACTCAGCTGTAAGTTTCACTGAGACACATCTTAATTAATTGAGATAGTTTCTTGGGAATACCAAATTCAATAAGAATATTATAAGCATAAGGTACTGTTATTTAAAATGTGTATACACAGAAAACCCACAGAATTTGAAAGTAATATTGATAACTTTTTTTTAGATTCCGAAGTCAGTTCCAGTATCTCTTAAGTGGAACCAATATTGCTATTGTACTTGTAAAATGTGCTTAGTTACATGCTGTATGTAGAAATAAAGTCTTCGTTCACTAAAATCGTACTATTTTAAAGAGATAGTGAAGTTAGCCTATAAAACAAGAGTAGTCAATTCTATTTCGATAGAAATTCAATAGCTTGTACAACTTTTATTTGTTTACTTAAGTACAAATATTTTACCTGCTTATAAATTCCGGATTTGTTACCACAAAAAGCTCCATTTAAGTACCCTAATGTAATTCATGAAGGTGCCCTGATGCGCGAAAAGGAAGCTGGTTTTAGATTTAGTCCCGATATTTTTTGTTTCTGCCTGGCGGAACAAAAAGCAAATTACTGCTACATCTCCTGGATCTGAAATGTGATCCCTCTTGAAAGAGTCTTCTGCTCTAAATCCACTTCCAAGAATTCTCTTCAGATGCACTACCAATCGATGGGCTTTTAATATATGGATATTTGGGGAGCGATGAGGCACGAATTTGAGTTATTTCATCTCTACAGATAAACCTGCTGGGAGAATTGGTACTTGGGGAGATGGCAGTACTGCATATAGTCTACGCACCACGCGATTCGAAGACCGTAGGAGTCTTTTCAACCAAAGTTTACTGAGAAATAACTTTATCTTGCCACTACTCAGTTATTTATATTATTGTTTTCCATGTTAATTTTTTACCCATCCATTCTTTAATTCTTCCTTTCTTTTTCTTTCTCTCCTGCTTCCTTTCCATCTCTTCCTTTCTTTCTTATTTGTTTGTTTCTTTATTTCTCTCCCTCTTCTTTCCTATCTTTTTGTTTCTTTTTTCCTTTCTTCCTTCCTTTGTTTGTTTCTTCCTTTCTTTCTCTACGTTTCTTCCTTTCCTTCTTTCTGTCTTTCTTTATTCCTTTCTCTTTTCTCTCTCTGTTTCTTTTTTCCTTTCTTTGTTCTTCCTCTTTTTCTTTCTCTCTTTCTTCCTTTCTTTGTTTCTTTCTCTCTTTCTTCCTTTCTTTCTTTCTTTCTTTCTTTCTTTCTTTCTTTCTTTCTTTCTGTCTTCCTTTGTTTGTTTGTTTCTTTCTTCCTTCCTTTCTCTCTTTATTTCTTTTCCTTTATTTCTCTACCTCTTTCTTCCTTTCTTTTTTCTTTCTTTCTTTCTTTCTTTATTTATTTCTTTCTTCCTTTCTTTTTTATGTCTTTGTTTCTTTCTTCTTTTCCTTCTTTCTCTCTTTCCTTGTTCCTTTCTTTTTCTCTTCCTTTGTTTCTTTTTCCTTTTTTCTTTGTTCTTTCTTTGTTTCTTTCTTTTCCTTCTTTCCCGCTTTCCTTGTTCCTTTCTTTTTCTCTTCCTTTGTTTCTTTTTCCTTTTTCTTTCTTTCTTCCTCTTTTTCTTTCTTTCTTCCTTTCTTCTTTCTTCCTTTCTTTTTTCTTTCTTTGTTTCTTTCTTCTTTCCCTCTTTCCTTGTTCCTTTCTTTTTCTCTTCCTTTGTTTCTTTTTCCTTTTTGCTTTGTTCTTTGTTCTTCTTTTTCTTTGTTTGTTCCTTCCTTCCTTTCTTTTTGTTTATTTTTTTGCTTTCTTCATTCCTGTGTGTGTTTCTTTCTCTCTTTTTCGTTCTTCCTTCCATTCTTTCTTTGTTTCTTTCTTCCTGTCCTTTCTCTCTTTCATTGTTCCTTTCTTTTTCTCTTCCTTTGTTTCTTTTTTCTTTCTTTGTTCTTCCTTCCTCTTTTTCTTTGTTTTTCTTTCTTACTTTCTTTCTTTTGTTTCTTTTTTTCTTGCTTTATTTTACCTTTTCATTTCTTTCTTTCTTCCTTTTCTTTTTTATTTATTACTTTATTTTGTCTTATCTTTGTTTGTTTGTTTGTTTGTTTGTTTCTTTCTTTTTTCATGCACCCAGATTAACAAACCAATTCAGTTTAAACACAGTAATTTCTTTGTAAATACTTGTACAGATAGTCTGTATGAAATACATCCAATAAAAAAGAAGCAAAATAATAATCACTAATACTACAATACATAAATTAAACTTATTTCACTCAAAATCATAATCAAAATCCTTTTATAAGGACCAATTCCTTAAAAATCTTAGTATCACAATAATATCCAACCGAGAACATTACCGGGATCTTATGAAATCTTTGACACTTTTTTATATACTTTCTTTTGTCAGTAATCCTTAATGATTTCCTTCACATTTCTCGATTAGCATTCAGTTTACAAATTAAACATATAGCGGGATTCCTTTGCTGTGTGTCAGCACGACGCTCGTCTTCTACTTGGACAAAACATGATTTTATATCATAAACATCTATACATTAGGTGGGAAGCTGACGTATTTCTAGAAGAGTCAGAGCTCTTTTTTAAATAATTTTGTCGTTGTAAAGAAATAATACAAGTCCCTAAACGGGATGCGATCGCTGGCATTCTGTTAACAGAAGACTGCAGATATTTCTTCAGAACGTCGTCGCACGGATCTGTTCAATGTGATCCTGGATTTCGTAAAGTTTACAAAGAGCTGTACGGCCTCCACTTCTCTTGGTTTAAGATCCGTGTGTGTTTCTGGGATTCTAATGCAACAGAGATGTTTCGAGGCTTCTCTTTAACTTTGTTTCCAACTGAAAGAAATCTTCTTCCGTCCTCTCCAAGAAAAAGTGCTGATTGGCGTATTTTGTGTTCTCTATACCTAAACCTACGTGTAAAAACAGCATGTTTTCTAAATCATTTTTTTCTTCGTTTCTTTTTCTCTTCATTTTGTTTGTCACAATTACCATCTAATTCTTTCTTGAGTTTACCGTAATGATTTATTTAATTTCTTCTTAACCACCTTCATCTTCTAGAAATCCAAATCCACAATAATTATATTTCCCTCTGCACTTGAATCTTCATTATTTTCAGAATTTTTGTCATGGATTTTGATTTTATAGACTATTTCGTATATATGACGTCATTCCATTTTCGACCAATGAAGTGTAATGAAATTTTGAATTCCAACCAATTACAGTCACACTTTGCGATAATTTCTGCAGCTAGATTTATCGCTATCAATTTATCGCATGGTCGTTCTTTTGTTTAGTCGTTGTCGCCAACTGTTTCCCGTAAATTGATGATCATGAATACATTAAGATTCAACTACACGGTTAAACTTTTCTTTCAACTTTAAAGCAATGAATGCAAGATTGATATTTAATATTAATTAATAAATTTACGCAGTGAAGACGACGTTCAAAACGGCGAACCATGTAGACACAAAATCTTCATGCATCTTAATTGAACGTACCTTTTAAACTTGATTCTTTCAATATTCTTCCCAGATTGCACGCATACGCGATTGGAATATTGAACTGTGTAGATGCAGCTTTAGTTCCGTTACACACTACAGCGAGAATGCGTTTGTCGAGCTATAAAAAATGCTTTCGTGTAGCACGAGTAACGGTCGAAATGAGGCACAGCTGATATTGGTCCTGCTCCCACAGGTAACTTAACCTATAATTGTACCCTATAAAGTTGTATTTTCTGAATGAAATGAACAATTAATAGAAAGTCAGATGTTCAAATTTATGTAACATCATCGCATATCCAACCCAAAGACCTTGCATAGTAATAATAAGGTCTTTGATCAAACTGCCTTTCGTATGGCGTAATAAAATTCGTGTTTTAATTAGGCCTATCTATACAGAGATGGCTTCGCTGTGTAGCAACATGTCTCGCTGTGAATACATAAGCATTGGTATATAGCTGCCCCCACTGTTACTGTTAAATTAAATTATGATTTCAGCAGATAATGAAAATGTATTTATGTTATAATAATAAGAGAAAAGTGCAGTACATGTAATTAACATTGTTAAACTTCTATTTCGCTTTTCGCAATTGGCATTACTGAATAATAACATCGAATTTCTTTATTGCAGTAATCGATATTCTTATACGAGTATTTCAACTTGACAATGTCTGATTAGGTTAAGTAGTCGTAAATAT
>JAJSOF020000035.1:9234914-9262414 GCA_025594305.2 Periplaneta americana
AACGAGGCTATTAAAGATTACTGCAGGCTGTAACAAATGACGACTTTCATGAGCGTTAGTTACTCCATATGGGATAATAGAGTAACGTGTTTCTTGATACAGTATACTTTAATGTCACGTGACAAAATACGGTAACTATGACAACAGTCTCTAGTAGCTCTAAGAGTCTCCTTGCGTAATAACGAGTGATTGGATACTGTAAAGAGAACGAAAAAAAAAAAAAATGGAAGAATTACATCAGATCACAGCGTTTGGAGGCATTGAAGATGATTTATTTGACAATATATTATTAAATAATGTTAATAGGAGAAGGGAAAAGGAAGATTTTAATAGAAGAAGGAGCATCTTCTGCGGACTTCTGGAGAAGGAACTAAGGAAGAGACTAGTGAAGTGCTTTGTTTTGAGTGTAGCATCATGGACATTACGACTAAGTGAAAAGAACCGACTAGAAGCATTTGAAATGTGGATATCTAGAAGGATGGAGCGTGTGAAGTGGACAGGCAGAATAAGAAACGTAGCTGTCTGTGTTGGAAAAAGTAGATGAAGAAAGAATGATGCTGAAACTGATCAAAAAGAGGAAAAGGAATTGGCTGGGTCACTGATTGAGAAGAAAGTGCCTTCTGAAGGATGCACTGGAAGGAATGGTGAACGGGAGAAGAGTTCGGGGCAGAAGAAGATATCAGATTATAGACGACATTAAGATATATGGAACGTATGGGCAGACAAAGAGGAAAACAGAAAATAGGAAAGACTGGAGAATGCTGTGTTTGCAGTGAAAGACTTGCCCTTGTACAGAAATTAATAGAAGGAATATTCAGAAATGAGGCTTGGTGAAGTCTATATTTAATTTAAATCAATTTAGTGATGAAGAATGTCGGCACAATTTGAGGTTATGTTCACACAAACTCTAACTTGGTCCTATGCTTACTGTCAGTGTAGCCAATTTAGCGACTTCTAACTTTTTCGGCGACAATTTCTTTTAATAATTTATCTGTTGCTTAAATTTGGATTTAGCAGCTTTTTTAAGGACCCTCTGGTAACAAAAATAAAACTTTATCAATTTATAATAAGCAATCAAGCGAATTTTGGATTACGGCTTTTGCGACTTTTTGTAGATTCCAGTTGGCAACACTGCGTATAGTGTTATTTCGTCTATTGTAAATTTCCACGTTAGAATGAATCAGATTAGCATGTCACGTTATCAGTTTATCGTTACAGGAAAGTGAAGCATGCACGGAATATCAGTCAGCTGTCTTTAGAGTTTATTGTAAATGCTAGCAAGCTAGGCAAAAACTCTCTAATAGTTATTTATTTAATAATATCTGCAGACTACATAATATTGTAGCCTATGCGTTTAAGATAAGCGAGTACACTTCTTTTACCTAAAGTAATGTTTTGGGGTTGTTTTACACATGAAGGGCCTGGAGCATTAATACCTATCAAGGGAATGATGAATTCTGACAAATATATTCACTTATTGGAAACCAGAATCGTACCCCAGCTGCAAAAATCATTTCCGGATGGCAGAGGTGTGTTCCAACAAGACCTGGCACCATGCCATATGTCTTGAAAAACTACAGAATTCTTCAACAAGAAGAATATTCAGGTACTCCCCTGGCCAGGCAACTCACCCGACATCAACCCCATTGAGAGCTTGTGGTCAATTTGCAAAAGAAGAATGCAAAAAATGGATTGTTCTACAAAGGAGAAGATGATTTCTGCCCTCATTGGTGTATGGTTTCTCGATGAAGAAATGAAGAATATTTGTGGAAAATTAGTGGAATCCATGCCAAATCGTCTCAGAGCTGTTATTAGGAACAAGAGAGGCCACATGGATTACTGAAGTATGTCTTAGATAATTTTTTATCCCGTTTGAGTGTTTTTACATAAGTAATTACGTTGTTCGGATTAATTTGCACGCTACTGTACATAGATAATATAGCAATTTAGCGGTTTCTGCACTGTTCCATAGCGGGTATTTAAAAACTGAGTTGGAAACACTGTTTAGAATCGTCAGAACATGTCAGTTTGAGTATATACGTGTGAGCGGGTGACAGTGTGACTATTTTTTTTATATTTTATGATGGACAAATTTTTAATTCGAAAAAGACATTCTGAACCACGTCCTGGGTATAGGTGACAGCAGTGCTAATTCAAATAATGTGAGCGAAAAATCTCTTCAGGGTTCACAAAAACTCATTGCGTTTCTTAAATATAGTGACGAATGCTTGCAATATGGTTTTATGCGTGGAGATGAATATAAACAAAATCCCGAGTATCTTATATGCGGAAATTTTTTGTCAAATCAGTCGATGATCCCGAATGAACTAAAAATACATTCAGAACTGCAGTTTTTAACGTCATACTTATGTGAATCAGCATTTTTACCATCAAAATATTGTTGTGTTGACCTATCAACCATAAGGCCACGTATAGAGAAACTCTGTGCAATCCAAATTTGCTGTAGAGGTTAGTAATCTCCCAATGATACTGTACATTTCAACACCAAATTACCTTTCGTCTCGTTTCTCTTATCTATACCTAACCACGACGTAAATACCAGATCATGTGGCATATACCTCTTCATAGAACATCTTGTTATTCATCATCTTTTACAATAACCTCGAATTCCTTGTTTTTAAGAACAGAAAAGATAACAAAGAAAGAAAACTGTGTTAGTTCTTTTTTTCTTTAAATCATCCTATGTATTTTATTAATTTAACAAATGCATTTGCATTACATTTTAGTTTAATTCTGCTACACAAATTTCAAATTAAAGTTCATAGTATTTTGTTGTTTAATTTGTAAATAAAACGTATACATGTAACTCTCATCTAAATCAAATTGTTGGATTCTTTGTAAGTTCATGCACACTGATGGAAGAGAAGGCCTGTTAAAAATAAATAATTAATTATTATTATTATTATTATTATTATTATTATTATTACATTAACGAATTGTTTTGAAACAAAGAAAGAAATGTGTTAGTTCTATATAAATCACTATGTATTATTAATTTAACAAATGCATTTGCAGTTACATATTAAACAAACTCGAGAAATAATAAAATATGTGGAAGAAAAACATCCTTAAAATTCAGATGCACTGATGTGTTAATAATTAAGTTAGGCTACAGTTTGGTATATATATAGATGGTTCCTCAAGATGGCGAGTGACCCCTTGAAGGCGGCTAACACCAATTTTATTGTTCAGTCAAGTCTTTGGAAGTTCTTGTAGTCCCCAGGAAGCGCTGAATTGCGAGTGGGATGGTTTGCACCGATGAACAGGCCTTGGACAGATTATTATTATCCCAGTCTTCTCAGCGTTAACTTCTTGTGGTTGATTAAAACCCTACGGTAGGATCAATAATGACTGAGGTGGAAGAGCTGTTTCTAAGCAACGAGAACAAATGAAATCATATGTTGGAACTGTTTAATAATAATACTAGTGGCTTGTGCAGCAAATGCTGCTGCAAACTAAGTTCGTTAGACGTTCAAATAAACATTTTTCAGATTTATTTTCAATGAAGAATACTTGTGTTTTTGATAGTTATTTGCTTCCTTAATAATGAAACATACTCCCTCTGAATGGATTTTTTTAGGCCAAATACTTTTTCTTGAACCTATCCAACTTCAGTTTTTGAGTTTCAACGCAAAAACGCAAGTATCAATGTCAGGACGATAGCAGTAGCTATTTCAGGTCATTGTGGATTGTAGGCAAAAGTTATAAAAATGTCGGTTTTCTAAGATTTCGAACAATAGCATTTTCGTATAGCTGCTGCATGTAGAACTTGAAATGTAGAGCATAAAATCATTTTATCCTACTAAGAGATCTTGCTGAAATGATCTGGAAACTACAAAATTTTCTAGGCCTCTTATTTTATCAGTAAGTAATACCTTTTGATCTTTCCTTAGGAACTGTAATTTTTGCGCTCTCTCGAGCCAATACTGAAGAGAATGACACATATCAATATCTACACTACACCGCCATTAAGTATATGAAAAAGACCCAACCCCACTGGGTTAGTAAGTATAAAAATATTTGATTTTTAATAACAATATTATTATCTTAAGTTTTGTAGTTATATATAGCAGTCACTCAGTAAATTATAGAAATGAAGATCTAAATTAAGATATTCTCTACATTTATTTACATAACCACAAAACGTTTCACTTTCATGTCATCAATATAGCATCAATATTATGTACAATTAATGAAGAATAGACGCATCATGATATTAACTATAATAATATTTAATTTCTAATGGTAATAATGTCATCAAACCACCTCAAGTTTCGTAGATTTGAATATCCAATACACAGCTGTACTCAGAAAATTATACACTGCAGAATCAGTTTTTAATAACAAATTGAATTGAGCTCTAAATATGTCGGCAATCCTGCAGGTCATGGCCTTCGTGTAATAGCCTATTGTTTAATGTAGTGTGTGTTTTGTTCTGAAATTCGATCAAGTCGGCCGTGATTGAATAAAATTAGTTCTCAAAACTGACAACAGATGGATTTTGGAAAATAGAAAAATTATGTAGGAAAATTGACATTTCACTGAAAACTACTATTTTTCCGAAAAAACTTTGGATGCCAGGCATGAAAATGAGGGGCCACTCATTAAAATCCGTTCAGCCGTTTTCCCGTAATTTCCATTACCAGTTCAAATTATATAGATTATTATTGATATAGGCTACGTCTACCGAAATCTGTTTTCTCTACGGTCCGCGCCAGTGCAACGGTGATATCGTATTACAAGAAACAATTGAGACAATATTATTCGTATAGGGTTTCGCTTAATCTTTTCGTTTTAAAAGATAGTGTCTTAAGTCCTGTTGCTGTTAGTCATCTGTCCGAAGATAGCTTTGAACGTTGGAAGTAACACAAACAAGGCATCACTCATGAAGCAACTAAGCAAGCAAATATTTTTATTATAAGGTTATTTTATATTAACGTTCTCTTTCAACGGAAGAGAGAACCCATACATATTTTCTATTCTACTGGGATTTTCTGAATCAGAGATAGTACTCTTATATAACTTATTCTAATATCAATAACATCACTTGTCTTCTGCAGGAAAGTATGCTAAGGGGTTTTATCACCCCTAGAAATCAGTAATTTTGGCCGGGTTTGAACCGGCGAATCTCTGTTTCAGTAGCAAGCACAACAACCAATAGATCACCAAGACGACTTGAATTGTTTTATATGCACCTTTCTGTACAAAGTGGGACGAAATATTGATAGATTATCGTGGTCCGCGTCTGGCATACGTGCCGCAGTTTTACTACCACTGCATCAAAATCATATTTTATACTGTAGTATATTTTGACTTTTATTTGCTGAGCTAATCTAAATGCATTCCTTATCGATAGGGACAGCAGTCAAATGTTCACAACTATGTGACGCCACTGCATTTCCCCTTACGTCTCAAGACATCCGTCCCGTCCTATCTGTGATGCGGTACAGTCATCTGAAGGAAAAAGGCGCCATGAATATAACAGTTCATCACTATACATGTACGAATGATATTTTCTTTTTACAGTTTGTTTACTGAAACTATTGTTCTAGATGAATACATAAAGCAAATCATTTGCTAATCGCCAAAATTAAGAAGAAATACTTCATTTTTCTGATTGTACATAAAAACATTTTCAAGAAATGTAGAAGATAAAATATAATGTATATTAAATTGTAAATGATAGCTGCTCTCTGATGTTTTCAGTTAATCATTTCTGTATAATTTATGCCTTATGAACTCAATTTATACTTTTCTATTACCCTATACATATTGATTACACACTTTTATCACTACAGATTTGGTAAATTTACAGGATGATCCATTTGGGTATGTGTAAAATAAAAACACCGTAAAACATTCACTTACTTAGTTACTTACTTACTGGCTTTTAAGGAACCCGAAGGTTCATTGCCGCCTTCACATAAGCCCGCCATTGGTCCCTATCCTGAGCAAGATTAATCCAGTCTCTACCATCTATCCCACCTCCCTCAAATCCATTTTAATATTATCTTCCCATCTACGTCTCGGCCTCCCCAAAGGTCTTTTTCCCTCCGGCCTCCCAACTAACACTCTATATGCATTTATGGATTCGCCCATACGTGCTATATGTCCTGCCCATCTAAAACGTCTGGATTTAATGTTCCTAATTATGTCAGGTGAAGAATACAATGCGTGCAGTTCTACGTTGTGTAACTTCCTCCATTCTCCTGTAACTTCATCCCTCTTAACCCCAAATGTTTTCCTAAGCACCTTATTCTCAAACAGCTTTAACCTATGTTCCTCTCTCAAAGTGAGAGTCCAAGTTTCACAACCATAAAGAACAACCGGTAATATAACTGTTTTATAAATTCTAACTTTCAGATTTTTCGACAGCAGATTAGATGATAAAAGCTTCTCAACCGAATAATAGCAGGCATTTCCCATATTTATCCTGTGTTTAATTTCCTCCCGAGTATCATTTATATTTGTTACTGTTGCTCCAAGATATTTGAACTTCTCCACCTCTTCAAAAAGATAAATTTACAATTTTTATATTTCCATTCCGTACAATATTCTCGTCACGAGACATAATCATATACTTTGTCTTTTCAGGATTTACTTCCAAACATATCTCTTTACTTGCTTCCAGTAAAATTCCCATGTTTTCCCTAATCGTTTGTGGATTTTCTCCTAACATATTCACGTCATCCGCATAGACAAGCAGTTGATGTAACCCTTTCAAATTCCAAACCCTCTCTGTTATCCTGAACTTTCCTAATGGCATACTCTAGAGCAAAGTTAAAAAGTAAAGGTGATACTGCATCTCCTTGCTTTAGCCCACAGTGAACTGGAAACGCATCTGACAGAAACTGACCTATATGAACTATAATAATACAATAAATAATAATACAAGAAATACAATGAAATTATATCAGGTAAAACATAGAACATTCGGTTAAGTAGAAAGTACAAGAGCCGATGGCTCCTTTAAAAAAATAATAAAATGAAATGAAAAAGTATTAAATAGTACAATTGTAAAATAAATACAAAATGTTATGCAATAATATAATGAAGTAATATATTATATACATAAATGATATTTTAGTTCTAATTGATTTATTGAATTTTGGAAGATTGAAAGATTCCTTACTTACTTACTTACTTACTTACTTACTTACTAGGTTTTAAGGATCCCGGAGGTTCATTGCCTCCCTCACATAAGCCCGCCATTGGTCCCTATCCTGAGCAAGATTAATCCAGTCTCTACCATCATATCCCACCTCCCTCAAATCCATTTTAATATTATCTTCCCATCTACGTCTCGGCCTTCCCAAAGGTCTTTTACCCTCTGGCCTCCCAACTAACACTCTATATGCATTTCTGAAAGATTCCTAACTTAGAAAAAAAATATATTTCTTTTTTCAAAAATTTCATATAAAAATGAAAAATATCAAAATCAAAAGTGAATATATATATATATATATATATATATATATATATATATATATATTCTATATATATATATATATATAATAGAATACTAATCAGTGTTTAAAATCGGTTGAAGTGCTTGCTTTTTAAATAATTTATTATCGGAAGTTACTAATTTTGAATGTTTTTAATGAAGTTATTATACAATCTGAAAATCTCTTTACGCTCTGACAATGAGAAAGTCTTGACCACTCGTTCTTGATTAGAAACCTTCTGTCAGAGCACATCCTTTGCTTTGGTAAATAGTCACCATGGAAACGTGGATAGCCTTTGAGTGGAGCAGTCCATTTTTACAAGGTAGTTGGTACAGCGTCAAAAAATAGCCTGTCATTTCGCGACAGTGAGAGTTTCCTTTCTTGTCCACACTGCGGCTTTGATGTGAACAGGATATCGAGTCTTGGAGAGGACTTCCCCCCCTCCCTCTCACGGAAGCCAGCTTTAGCAATTGTTCAAAGGGAAGCTTGAAAGGAGTCAGGGTATAACGCAATCGGCGGGGCCTTGAGTTGGTATTTTAGCTCTCCAGTCGATGCTAAGGTCATTTGTCACTCCAGAATAAGCCAGACTGACAGATAAAAATATATTAATTATATATTTTCCTTGAGGAACATATATTTACTATAATTTTGCCCTGCTCATAAATCTACTTCTTCGCCTTCATTTCACTTTCAGAATTATTGCAATAATCAACGCTATTACAGTAATATACAGAGTGTCCACAGGAAAACTCCGAGGTTATAAACTGCTATAATTCTGTCACTATGTGTTTTACGAAATTCATACCGGTGAAGGATTGCCAAATGTCCCGATTTAGCGGGACATGTCCCGATTTCCATATAAAAATCCCGAGTCCTACTTGAAAATGAAAATGTATATAATTCTTCAATTATTGATTTTCTGATAATTATTTAACGTCAATAATTATTAATACACCTTTATTGCTAAAAAGTGGAGCTGCCCCATTTCACTGATGATTTCCAAGTATTATAGAAGGATTAAGATGAAATAATTGTTTCATCTTAATAACCATTCAAAAGATTGCACCCCTAATATTGATTTCATATTCACTAACCATAAATATATTCATGTGAACTATTATTTTAACATGTGTTTGCTATCATAGCAGGATTTATCCAATGATATCCTCTATTTACAGGTTTAACTATAAATCCAAAATGATTAAAAGCACAATTTGCAATTATTGTAGGGGTAAATATAACATTCTTTCCACAACATTTTCTTCGAGACGGGACGCAAGAAATCCCTCCTTTAGAAAATTAACATCACTTGTATAATTTTCTCATTACCTAGTAACTATTTTCTTCTTAGTCTAAATAACTACATTAAATTTTAATTAATTTTCGTAACAGTGTACATTTTAACATTTGAAAAAAAATAATATTTCGGCAAGTGTAAGGTTTGTGACAGCGAATTCAGTGGTGAATATATTTCTTAACATTCTAAAAAGAGACACTAATCAGAAATTAATGTCTGGTACAGAAAATAAAAAAAGCTTGTTGAAAATGCTAAAGTTCAGTGATAAATATGTATATAAACTCTTAAAATGTATACTGTATGTTAAATGATGGGCTTGGAGCACCAATATGCTAAGTGACAAAATAAATACGAATTTAAATGTCAATAAATTTTATGCCATTGTAATCAATTAATAAACACAACACAAACATGCTGCATTCAGGACAATGGCACACAGATTACTCAAGATACCCATGAGCCAACAACACTACAATGAAGAAGTGAACACAATCAAATACATAGCACAAGAAAATGGTTACATCTCAAACATAATAGACAACATCATAAGGAAGATAAAACAAAAACTCAACAAACACAAAAACACAACACAAACACAAGAACACAAGAAATACATCACACTAACAAATGAAAACAAAAACACATACAAGATCGCATCCTCATTCAGAAAACAGAAATACAACATAGCATACAGAACAGAAAACACACTACAAAGACATCTCAACACACAAACAACACAAACAAATAAATACAACCACACAGGCGTATACAAACTCACATGCAATAGTTGCGACAGTTTCTACATTGGACAAACAGGCAGATCATTCCAAACTCGATACAAAGAACACATTAAAGCAATAACCAGAGGACACAATACATCTACATATGCCGAACACATAACTAATGCTAACCACACATACAATAACATAAATACAGACATGGAAATCCTACACATACAACCCAAAAACCAAAAACTCAACACACTAGAACAATATGAAATATACAGACACACTAAAACACACCCTGATCAAATTCTCAACACACAGGTCAATTTCAGAACACACAATATTTGACACAACTCTTCATCACACGAACGCGTCCATACAACAGGCAGCGAAGTTGAGATGGCGCCGAGACATAGAAGGCTCTGAGGATGGTGTCAAGTAGCACCGAAACAGCTGTAAGCCACACATGCTTACATAATTAACACGAGTAAGATCGCCATTTAATGAATTATTCAATTAATAAACATTGAAATTTAATGTATGCTAAGTCATGAAGTTAATAATTTGGCATAACATATTGTCACAAGACCTTCAGAAAGATGTGAGAGGAACGTTATGTAAAGTACAAAACAATATTTATTTGGCTGTAAGTTAGCCAGATAAATATTGTTTTTTACAGTATGTTCTTTTATTAAAATTGCAATTTTGAAATTCATATTAGTCACTTCAACTGCGTGCAGACGGATAATTTTTATTCCTTTTTTGTTTTTTAACAAAACGTAAGTGCTGTGTATGAAGAAGAAAATATGTCCCTCCTTGCTATATATAAAATCTGGCAACCCTGTACCGGTGTCATTAGAAAGAACAGCTCAAAGAATTTCAGGAAATGCGTAATGGATCATTGTTGACGGAAAAAACAGATGGCAGCACAAGAAGAAAGAAAAAAAAAAACGCCGTTTGCTCCATGTCGCTTGTCATTAAAGCATTGTTGGATGTAAGCAAATTGTGTTAAATGATCTGAATGTTAAATTTTCAAATCTGTGTGAATTCTGCAGCATTTAGAAGAATATTTATGTTATACCGGGTGTTCAGTTCAAAATGTATCATGGCTCGCTGTATGCCGTCATGTGGCTAGCCGATGAGCCTAGAGAATTCAATCTTCCTACACTTCCGCAGAGGTGTATAACCTATGAGGCAGAGAAGTTACCTAGCAAGTACGGCGTTCATTCTGAAGAGTACGTACCGATACGTACGGTAACGCCGGTAGTGGCAGGAATGTGAACTGTTTGGAAACACGTACTGTCGGGATATGGGGAGAGGGTTAAGACGATTACTTACGTATTTGTTGACATTAACTTCGACGGTCAACATGGACACGGAGCATTTGATTTGTGTTGTGGAATGTTGCCGTACGCAACCGACGATAACAAATACCCTGCGTACGACTTGCCCGCGCAAAACACAGTTCGAAAGAGGTTATGGTAGCACACAGACCGTACAGACCGCCATCTGTTGCTACGACGTTCAAGTTATACCGTACACGTTTTCAAGTTCAGATTGAAGAACGCCTTAAATAATAGGCAACTTCTCTGACATATAAGCTGAAACTCGTTTCAAATCGGTGACCCAACAACAGTGACGTCATGACACACTTTGAAATGAACACCCAGTAGTTGGTGTGTATTGGAATACCATAGTACTCGGAGTGTAGTAAGAGTATAGCGCGCTTTCAGGAATGAACGTGGGTGGCAATTCCTTAGAATGTATGTTTTATTTTCGCTGGCAGAGTTAAGGCCATAAGACCTTCTCTTCCACTCAACCAGTGATAATACTGTACTGGCATACACATTTAAATTAAGAATAGTTACAATGCAGGATGAGAGTTAGCTCTGTGGTAGCGTGTCTACCTCCAAACTAGCCGGCCAGGGTTCGATTCCCGGCAGGGTGTAAAATTTCTACCTCGGGACTAGGAGAAGTGGTGATCCAGAACTTCAAAAAACAAGAATGTGCACCAATACGCCTGGATTAAATCATAAATCTCTCCGCAGTGCATCTTAAGAGAAGGTATATGTCATTCTTGATAGTGATTCGTCCGTGGGATGGAGTCGTAAAGCCTAGTGCTATTCGACAGAAGTAGGCTACGTGCCGGCATCGGGTTTCCCCTTCTTCCTTCCTCATCTTCATTGTCATCCTCACCTATTCCCTACACTACACTTACACGAACACCTACAGATATACTCACACTAGTACACTACATAACTCTCCACAGTACACATCATGCATAGGGTGGCCAGCCGAAGTGGTGTACAACTTGAAAATGAATCACAGTCCTACCATCTGTCCGCAATATGCCGAACACGAATCACGCAAGTGAAGTGGGTAGGCATTATATACGCACAATACAGTATGAACAACCTTTCGCTATACCACCACGCGGCGTCATTTCTTTCAGGCGTTTTTTTACAAACAGAAGCCGATATAACCAATGCCGTGATAGTACAGTAATGTGTCTAACAAACAACACGATTTTTGTTGGTATGTCCGTGTTTAATAATTAAATGTAAAATAATCCGTGTGGCGGTATAGCGAAGTTTTGCTCACCTGTATCATTGAGACCCTGTAAGATATCACATTTACTTAGAAAATGAAGCTGATATAGATGTCTGTTATTTTAAGTGTAAATAATTGTTGCATCTTATTCTAATGGCTCTTTCTTTTGTTTCAGGTATGTGTCACATCACCGTTCGAAAGCTAGAGTAGGTTGTTCCTTATACCTCACCTGTAACGACGGAGGTAAGAGTTCCAACATATCCACTAAGTCGCTGTTAGAGATCACATGTTTGTATTTCTCCTGACGTGTTTTGTTTTTTTATTTCGAATGCCCTTTCGATATCCACCAACGAATACACTATATCCTATTGACTTTATATGCTCGCCCCAAATTCTCTTTTTTGTTTCATCAGTACCTTAAAAGAAATATACTTTGCATACTTCCACTCGGTAATGAGTTTTGGAATAATATTCCGGGGAAATTCTAAAAATAGTAACAGTATATTCTCACTACAAAGAAGAGTAATTAGAATAATAGTAGGTGCCAAATGTAGGGAATCTTGTAACCCATTTTCAAAAGACTACAAATGATACTCATGGTTTGTCAATATATTTTAGCATAAATACGCATAAAAAAGTTACTTTGATACTCCATCACCAAGTCTAAAAGGAGTGTGTTATATGGCAGTAAAAATGTTTAATAGCCTTCCTTTGGATACAAAAAATCAAACTCAAAACATAAGATTATTTAGGGTCAAATTAAAGAAGTACCTAATTTCTCACGTCTTCTATTCTGTAGGTGAATTCATGACATTCAACAACGCTTCATGAATATTTCTGTCTTGTATTAAGTATCGATACTAAACCTTTGTGTTCTACTAGTAGACTATATTGTAAAGGTCTTCTGTATACAGGGTGTTTCCGGGCTAGTGTTACAAACTTTCAGGGATGATGGGGAAGTGCACATGTATCAATTTGAGATAAGTAACCTTGGTTCAGAAATGACTGAGTCGAAAGTTATAAGCAAAAATAGTTGTGTGGAAATGGAATTGTAATTTGGCACCACGTGCCCTCCTTCCCTTAAGTTTTAGAACAGTCGTGGAAAAATGGTATGGACCGGATGTCTCCTACGTGGGTACTTGCCCTGATACAATCTGTGACCTTGTCTACTGTTCCCATTGGCTCATCTGTATTCGAAAATCAGATCTGCTTGTTCCGCTCTCGTGTACTCCTCCATTTCACTAGGACTGATCGACTGGACACTGCAACTTGTACACATACACTGCTGTCTACAGACGTGCATATCAGGACCGACCATGTCCGTTACACATTACGCTATCTGCATTGCTTTAGTGTAGTTTCCTGTCCCCATCCCTCAGACAGCGCACTGAATGGAATACTGTAAGTAGACAACGTAAACAACGTCAGATGAATACAGTGTGTGTAAGATGTACAGATAAATACACATAAATAAGGTGTACAGAGGAATAAAATTATTTCATTTCCACGCAACTATTTTTGTGCGAGATCGTGCGTATTTGCTTGTTTTCCGCACAGAACCAATACGCGGTAAGTGTGAAATACCACATTCAGTATTCCCAACGTAACACACATAACAATTTCCCTCTTCTTACCGCTTAAGCGCGACATTCATTTTACTGCTTTAGGCTTTTAACATATGATTTTTAGAGACGTTTAACATAGTAATAATTATAAATTGGAAACTTACCACTGCAATTTCACCTAAATTGCAATGTTAATTATTGTTTTGAAATATTTGCAAAAATTAAGTAAACTCTACTACTCCACAAAGTTATTGCATTCGTGATGCAAGTAACATTAAGGGAGCCGTGAAAAAATCAACAAGATTCCAGATGCCGATGTTATTACTGCAATATGTTATATAAATAATATTGTTAAAATATTAAAATGAAAAATAAATCATTACATAACCTTACCGTTTGTTTTTAAGTTCGCATTTATAGACTGGGGGAAAAAAAAGACAGACGTATATCACGGCCTGCTGGAGTATAGTAAACACAGAACACATTTTATAGCAACAATGTTGAAGAAAGATATTTTGGTTTTCCGAAGTTGCCGTCATTAAACAGAAACGAACATGGAGATTTCATTGCAACTAATTAGAAATTCGTCTTTCAGGTATGTAATAAACGATCTTCGCACAAAATAATGTACGATACACGAGCGGTATGTTTGTTTTCATGTTCTCGGAAATTAAAAAAGCTCAACTACGTTTCGCTTTTTCAATCTTTTCCTCGACTATGAAAACGTCAACATACCGCTCTTGTAACGTATATTACTTTTGCTTGTAACTTTCGACTCGGTCATTTCTGGACCAGGGTTCCTTATCTCAAATTGATACATGTGCCCTTCCCCATCATCCCTGGAAGTTTGTAACACTAGCCTGGAAACACCCTATATATTGCAATAGATTATGACTATAATTAAAACTTTATAGTATTATTCTTATATGTTTTTTTTGACATGTTCCATATTCTAGCTGTGAAGCGATGTACAAATACTCTGGAATGTAAATACTACTGGGTTCAAAAAGTTCCCGGAATTTTACTACCATTTTTCATATTAATATATAACAGGGGATATTATACATTTGTTTTGTTGGTAACATTCATGATGTCATTTCCTTAAAGTTTTTTGATAATGGCGATTGTTGGTTTTAAGTTGTAGGCAATTGTTTATCATAGTGTTTTGTTTGTTCGTCGCATTTTGTAATTATGTCCACAGAGCAACGTACAAACATCAAGTTCTGTGTTTTGTTACACAAAACTCCTGCAGAGACATAATATTGTTGGAAGAAGCATATGGCGAAGCAGCAATGGAAAAAACTCAAGTGTATGCCTGGCATAAACGCTTTTCTGGTGGCCGCGATAGCATCAAAGATGACGTACGCAGCGGCCGACCAACAACTGCAACAAATGAAGCAATCGCTCAGCGTGTGCGTAATGTTGTGAGGGACGACCGACGTAAAACCATAAAAGAGATAGCAGCAGAGGTCGGAATATCAGTCGGAAGTGTACACAATGTTCTTCACAAGCACCTCAACATGCATTACGTGTCTCAGAAGTTAGTTCCGAAAATGTTGTCGGCAGAACAGAAAGAAACAAGAATGACTCTTGCTGGGGACATGATTAGTATGGCTGATGAAGATGGTGATTTCTTAAACAAAATTATTGCTGGTGATGAAACTTGGTGCTACTTGTACGACCCAGTCCCTAAACGACAGTCATCTGAGTGGAAATCGAAAACATCTCCTCGGAAGCAAAAATTTCCTAGGGACACTTCCAAAGGCAAAGTTATGTTGGAAGTTTTCTTCGACTCTCAGGGTCTCATCCACCATGAGTTCATTCCAGAAGGTCGTACTGTAACGAAAGAATTGTACGTAGAAATCCTCCGTCGCCTCCGGGACGCAGTGAGAAGGAAACGTCCAGAAAAGTGGGTAGAAAACAACTGGTTCCTTATGCATGACAATGTACCTGCTCATCGCGCAATTATTCTAAGAATTTTCTTGCCAGGCACAACATAAGTGCTTTGGATCACCCACCATACTCTCCTGAGCTCTCACCACCTGATTACTTTCTGTTTCCCCGTCTGAAAAGTCATCTGAAAGGACGGAGATTCAATGCTGAAGAGGTTATCGCAAACGCGACGAGAGCACTAAGACGGTTTCACAAAATGGCTTCCAGGCCTGCTTCCAGGAACTCTACACGCGTTGGCAAAAGTGTGTTGTTGCGGAAGGCAACTATTTTGAAGGGAATGTTGTAGAATAGTGTTTAAGGTACGTTGTTTCTATGTTATTAGCAAATTCCGGGAACTTTTTGAACCTAGTATGTAAATACAATATGATACAATCTAACTTACAGTTGCAGTCAATCAACCAGTGTTGCCAAAATTACTTTTTAAATAAGCCCTGCCATTAAGTTTCTGTGCTGGTGGTAAGGTGGTTATCATCCGTCTAATAGTCAAACTGAATTCGATGTCCGCGGTTTGAAGTCTGGTCGACGGCGATTGATTTTTAAGGGCTGTACAAATCTTTAGCTCGGATTCCTTTGGAAGACAAGTATTGCTGAGAAGCTGGGATGATATATTACATCACGTTACAGAACCCAGTCTCTGGAGGGAGGCTTCATTGACAGGTACTGCGTTGTACAATATTTTATTGTCCGTAACAAAGTTAGCTTAGCATGATGTTACCATAGAAACTGAATTCTGTTCAAACTCATTTTATGTAGAATGTTACAATTTCATCACAGTCTAGTATATAGTCACAAAGCTTGAGTTGTGAAGGTGTTAGGAACAATAGACTGTGCCGGTACTATTTCGCATTGTCTGTACTGAGGCGATAGTAGCGATCCTAGTGGTTAGCAACTATCTATGGATGTATATTTACTACGTATTGAGCTTCGTGACTGTATATAATAGACTGTGGTTTCAGCATTATTAAATTTAAATGCAGAAGGTGGCATAGGTCAGTGGTAGAGAATTCGAGAGGTTCCCGGTTCAAACTCGAGTGCCCATAATTTTTATAATAAAATTATATATTTTAGTTGTTAATTGTTTCATATAATTATCAATGAAGTAGTTGAAGTAATTTAATTTACGTATAATTCTTGACCAAACCAGTTATTTTTAAAAGTAGGCCTGCCATTTTTTGAACCATTTTATTGATCGGTTTACATCTGGTGGGTAACAATTGATAACACTAGGAACAAAAAAAATATGTTTATGTTAATAATACAAGACAATAAAATGAACAAAACATCTCTTTGGAAATAGTTATACAGGAACATCATTTTGTTTTTACTAACATTTCCAATATTAACCTGACTATACCTTGAGAACCGGGAACAGTGTTTGCTACCCCCTTTCACGACCGAAGTTTGACGACGCTAGTGTAAAATACAGTACAAATAACTTTACTAGGTATATGAGGGAAGAAAAGTAGTGCATCCTTTTACGTAAACTAAAATTTGTTACGATTTTGAGTTTGATCATTTTCGTAGGGTTTTTATTTAATCATAATAGAGTACCTACAGTATTAACAGTAAGTGTTTTTACTCACTAACTGAACTATCCAATCGGACGTATTCATTATGCAATGTATATTAAAATATCTACAGCACATTAGCATACAATATTTACATTGCATTTAAATTTTAAAAATAATCAAAATATGGATATTTAAACAAATTATTGAAAATGGTGGTCGTTCATTTCGATACAGGCTTCAGTTCTTTTGTGCATATTATCAAAAACATTTTCAAGCAAATCTTCTGAAATTGAATGTATGGTTTCATGAATCTAATTCTTTAATTCTTCTATTGTTGTAGGATGTTTAGCAAACTCAACTGTTTCACTGTAACCCCAAAGAAATAATGCAAAGCACTCAAATCAGGCGACATGGGGGAGCCATAATCCTACGCCTGTTGAAATAATTCTGTACCCACTCTACAACAGTGTACCTTCACTTCTGCCCAATCTACACTGATAAATTTACTCAAATATGCTATCTACTGTCCGTCCATGTGGTTATGTAGGAGGGTCTTAGAAAGGGGGGAAATCACGTGACAATTATTTAACTGGGCCCTTTTGTATAAATTATTTTAAACAGTTGTATAATATTACGTAGAAGTCAAATTCCTAACAGCAAATGTTAAAAAAAAGAGCTAATATAGCTCAGCCACTAGCCTTTACAGAGGGGAAAGCAGAAACGGGTGGGGGAAATCGGAATGCGACGTAACTAAACGGACGTACAGTACCTGAAAGTATGATTCAATATTGAATGAATGTTCTTTCTTCACTGCAAAATGCGACCATATTTCTGGAAGGTACTATACTCACTCACTTGTACTGTTTACTATGACTTTGACTGCATATGTGGCTTTGGTTGTGTGTGAAAGTTTGCTACTAGAAGGAGTGGGAGTGAAGTACATTCAAAACCTCAGGTACAATAAAAATTGAAGTAAAAATAAAGTGATGTCCCTGTACACAGGACAATTTTAGCTTAAATTATGTTTTACGTGCTGAGAACGTTGCTCGTTGAAGGTTTACAGAAGACGAAAGGCATAAACCCTTCCTACAAAGGGCATTGATCATGGCGTTTGATTACTGTGTTTGCTGGAAAGACCTGCTAGCTCGTTACACTGTTAATATTGGACAAACCGGTGGAGTAAGGGAAAGTAACAGAATAATTATAGTTAGGAGGCGCATTCAGAAAGTAAGTTTCCCTATTTAAAAAAAAGAACACACTTTCAGGAAAACATTTATTGGCAACAGGTACAGCAATGTTTCAGCTATTTTTCAACATAGCCACCATCAAAATTGAGACACTTGTATCGTGGGATCAACTTTTGTATCCCTCTGTCGTAGAACTCTGCCGCCTGTGAATGGAACCAGCGTGTGACAGTCGTCTTCAGCTCTTCGTCGTTGCCAAAACGGTCACCGGAGGACAGGAATTTCTTGAGGTGCAAGAAAAAGAGAAAGAGAGGGAGAGGGGAGAGAGAGAGAGGGGGAGAGAGAGGGAGGGAGAGAGAGGGAGGGAGAGGGAGAGGAAGGGAGGGAGAGAGAGACAGAGAGAGAGGGAGGGAGAGAGAGGGAGAGAGAGAGGGAGAGAGAGGGAGATGGAGAGAGAGGGGGAGAGGGAGAGAGAGAGGGAGAGAGAGAGGGAGGGAGAGATAGACAGAGAGAGAGGGAGAGAGAGGGAGGGAGGGAGAGAGAGGGGAGAGAGACAGAGAGAGGGGGAGAGGGAGAGAGAGAGGGAGGGAGAGAGGGAGAGAGAGGGCGGGAGAGATAGGCAGAGAGAGAGGGAGAGAGAGGGATAGGGAGAGAGAGAGGGAGGGAAAGAGGGAGAGAGGGAGGGATAGAGGGAGAGAGAGGGAGGGAAAGAGGGAGAGAGAGGGAGGGAGAGAGGGAGGGATAGAGGGGGAGGGAGAGGGAGAGAGAGGGAGGGGGAGGGAGAGGGAGGGGGGAGAGGGAGGGAGAGAGAGGGGGAGAGGGAGAGGGAGAGAGAGAGGTTCGGCCCATAGATATGACAGAGCTGCCGATGAATTTCAATTGGCGCAATGCTTTGTGCATTAAAGAACTTTATCACCGACCGAACCTCGCAGGCGGCGGGAGAAGGAATAAGAGCTTCCATTTCGGACCACTGCTACCACGGTACTGGCACCAGGCGGGACCTGTCCGGCTGGCATATGATTGATACGTCATAGATCTGTTACGCATGCGCAATTGACACGGCTAATTACGTTTACTTTCAAGGGAGAAAAATCGGGAAACTTACTTTCTGGATGCGCCTCGTATATACAACCTCTCAAAATATTTATTTTTCTAGCACCCTATGGATTCAAGAGAGCTTATAGAAGTCTACAGTCTATATGATGACATCCTGGACGTGATCATTCATTTGCATTAGCTGGTCGTTTCTTGGGTGAGGATGGATTACCGGAGATATACATGCTTTACCTCAATACCGAGGCGGACTGGATTCGAAGTCAGGGCACGGTCGTCACGTAGCGACGACTAGAGAATAATAAAGTATGTCGTCTGGGGGTTAGACTAGTCTTCTTCATTTGGCCTTCCTAGTTCAGTTAATCCTGGATAACAGTGTTAGAATGGAAGAAGGTACTTTATGCAATGAATTTTAATCTGTAATGAAAACCATTGTTGGCATATTTGCAGGCATCTTAAAGTTATTAGTCTTCTACTTGGAATGCAGAGTGGATTCACTAAATATCCTTGTTTTCTATGTCTTTGGGACAGTCAACAATACTACGTAGTCAAGGAATGGTCAAGAACAGAAGAATTCACTCTCGGGAAGCATAACGTAAAATTTAAACCTTTATTTGATCTACAAAATATATTTCTTCCTCCTTTCCACATTAAACTGGTGCTTATGACGAAGTTTGTGAAAGGAATGGACAAAATAGATGAGGGTTTCAAATTTCTACGGAGAATGTTTCTTGGTTTGAGTGATGCAAAATTAATAGAAAGAATATTCACTGGATCTCAGATTTAAAAAGTGATGGGTGAACAATGTTGTTAATTCTAAATGAACTTTCAGCATGGGAATCATTTAAAATTACAATTTGGGATGTAGGATGTCTCTCAAAATTCACTTCCTGCACTCTTTCCGATTTTTTCCTAAAAACTTGGGTGCAATGAGTGACGAACAAGGGGCACTCTTTCATCAAGACAATTTGCAGATGGAACAGCCTTATAAAGGGTGATGAGATTCATCCATGACCAGTGATTACCAGGGTTTCAAATTTCTACGGAGAATGTTCCTTGGTTTGAGTGATGCAAAATTAATAGAAAGAATATTCACTGGATCTCAGATTTAAAAAGTGATGGGTGAACAATGTTGTTAATTCTAAATGAACTTTCAGCATGGGAATCATTTAAAATTACAATTTGGGATGTAGGATGTCTCTCAAAATTCACTTCCTGCACTCTTTCCGATTTTTTTTAAAATTACAATTTGGGATGTAGGATGTCTAAAACTTGGGTGCAATGAGTGACGAACAAGGGGCACTCTTTCATCAAGACAATTTGCAGATGGAACAGCCTTATAAAGGGTGATGAGATCCATCCATGACCAGTGATTACCAGGGTTTCAAATTTCTACGTAGAATGTTCCTTGGTTTGAGTGATGCAAAATTAATAGAAAGAATATTCACTGGACCTCAGATTTAAAAAGTGATGGGTGAACAATGTTGTTAATTCTAAATGAACTTTCAGCATGGGAATCATTTAAAATTACAATTTGGGATGTAGGATGTCTCTCAAAATTCACTTCCTGCACTCTTTCCGATTTTTTCATAAAAACTTGGGTGCAATGAGTGACGAACAAGGGGCACTTGGTTTGCACTCTTTCATCAAGACAATTTGCAGATGGAACAGCCTTATAAAGGGTGATGAGATCCATCCATGACCAGTGATTACCAGGGTTTCAAATTTCTACGGAGAATGTTCCTTGGTTTGAGTGATGCAAAATTAATAGAAAGAATATTCACTGGACCTCAGATTTAAAAAGTGATGGGTGAACAATGTTGTTAATTCTAAATGAACTTTCAGCATGGGAATCATTTAAAATTACAATTTGGGATGTAGGATGTCTCTCAAAATTCACTTCCTGCACTCTTTCCGATTTTTTCCTAAAAACTTGGGTGCAATGAGTGACGAACAAGGGGCACTCTTTCATCAAGACAATTTGCAGATGGAACAGCCTTATAAAGGGTGATGAGATTCATCCATGACCAGTGATTACCAGGGTTTCAAATTTCTACGGAGAATGTTCCTTGGTTTGAGTGATGCAAAATTAATAGAAAGAATATTCACTGGACCTCAGATTTAAAAAGTGATGGGTGAACAATGTTGTTAATTCTAAATGAACTTTCAGCATGGGAATCATTTAAAATTACAATTTGGGATGTAGGATGTCTCTCAAAATTCACTTCCTGCACTCTTTCCGATTTTTTCATAAAAACTTGGGTGCAATGAGTGACGAACAAGGGGCACTCTTTCATCAAGACAATTTGCAGATGGAACAGCCTTATAAAGGGTGATGAGATCCATCCATGACCAGTGATTACCAGGGGTTTGAGTGATGCAAATTAATAGAAAGAATATTCACTGGACCTCAGATTTAAAAAGAATGTTCCTTTCAGCATGGTTTTAAAATTACAATTTGGGATGTGATGCAAAACTCTTTCATCAAGACAATTTGCAGATGGAACAGCCTTAAAAGGGTGATTCCATCTGGTGATTACCCTTGGTTTGAGTGATGCAAAATTAATAGAAAGAATATTCACTGGAAAAAAAGTGATGGGTGAACAATGTTGTTAATTCTAAATGAACTTTCAGCATGGGAATCATTTAAAATTACAATTTGGGATGTAGGATGTCTCTCAAAATTCACTTCCTGCACTCTTTCCGATTTTTTCCTAAAAACTTGGGTGCAATGAGTAACGAACAAGAGGCACTCTTTCACGAACAAGGGGCACTTTTCATCAAGACAATTTGCAGATGGAACAGCCTTATAAAGGGTGATGAGATCCATCCATGACCAGTGATTACCAGGGTTTCAAATTTCTACATAGAATGTTCCTTGGTTTGAGTGATGCAAAATTAATAGAAAGAATATTCACTGGACCTCAGATTTAAAAAGTGATGGGTGAACAATGTTGTTAATTCTAAATGAACTTTCAGCATGGGAATCATTTAAAATTACAATTTGGGATGTAGGATGTCTCTCAAAATTCACTTCCTGCACTCTTTCCGATTTTTTCCTAAAAACTTGGGTGCAATGAGTGACGAACAAGGGGCACTCTTTCATCAAGACAATTTGCAGATGGAACAGCCTTATAAAGGGTGATGAGATCCATCCATGACCAGTGATTACCAGGGTTTCAAATTTCTACATAGAATGTTCCTTGGTTTGAGTGATGCAAAATTAATAGAAAGAATATTCACTGGACCTCAGATTTAAAAAGTGATGGGTGAACAATGTTGTTAATTCTAAATGAACTTTCAGCATGGGAATCATTTAAAATTACAATTTGGGATGTAGGATGTCTCGATTTTTCATAAAAACTTGCAGATGGAACAAGTGATAAAGGGTGAAGATCAAAATTCACTTCCTGCACTCTTTCCGATTTTTTCCTAAAAACTTGGGTGCAATGAGTGACGAACAAGGGGCACTCTTTCATCAAGACAATTTGCAGATGGAACAGCCTTATAAAGGGTGATGAGATCCATCCATGACCAGTGAATACCATGGTTTCAAATTTCTACGTAGAATGTTCCTTGGTTTGAGTGATGCAAAATTAATAGAAAGAATATTCACTGGACCTCAGATTTAAAAAGGGATGGGTGAACAATGTTGTTAATTCTAAATGAACTTTCAGCATGGGAATCATTTAAAATTACAATTTGGGATGTAGGATGTCTCTCAAAATTCACTTCCTGCACTCTTTCCGATTTTTTCCTAAAAACTTGGGTGCAATGAGTGACGAACGAGGGGCACACTTTCATCAAGACAATTTTCAGATGGGACAGCCTTATAAATGGTGATGAGATCCATTCATGACCAGTGATTACCAGGGTTCGAAATTTCTACGGAGAATGTTCCTTGGTTTGAGTGATAGAAAATTAATAGAAGGAATATTCATTTGACCTCAGGTTTAAAAAATGATGGATGAACAATGTTTTGTGGAATTGTTAATTCTAAATGAACTTTCAGCAAGGGAATCATTTAAAAATGCTGTCATTAGGTTCTTCGGGAACAAGAAGAAAGAAAATAATGAAGAACTAGTTCAGAATCTCCTTCAAAATTACAAGAATTTGGGATGTAGGATGTTTCTCGAAATTCACTTCCTGCACTCTCCGTTTTTTTCCCCTGAAAACTTGGGTGCAATAAGTGACGAACAAGGGTAACACTTTCATCAAGACAGTTTGCAGATGGGACAGCCTTACAAAGGGTGATGAGATCCATCCATGACCATGTCCACACCTGTGGAGTAACGGTCAGCGCGTCTGGCCGCGAAACCAGGTGGCCCGGGTTCGATTCCCGGTCGGCGCAAGTTACCTGGTTGAGTTTTTTTCCGGGGTTTTCCCTCAACCCAATATGAGGAAATGCTGGGTAACTTTCGGTGCTGGACCCTGGACTCATTTCACCGGCATTATCACCTTCATCTCATTCAGACGCTAAATAACCTAAGCTTTTGATAAAGCGTCGTAAAATAACCTACTTAAAAAATAAAATATTTCATAGTTATTAATCAAGTGGGGTAGAGTCTTTTCATATAGTTAATGGCGGTGTGGTGTAGATATTTATATGTGTCATTCTCTTCAGTATTGGCTCAAGAGAGCGCAAAAATTACAGTTCCTAAGGAAAGACCAAAAGGTATTACTTACTGATAAAATAAGAGGCCTACAAAATTATGTAGTCTCCAGATCATTTCAGCAAGATCTCTTAGCAGGATAAAATGATTTTACCCTCTACATTTCAAGCTCTACATGCAGCAGCTATACCAAGATGCTATGTCCATTGTTCGAAAGCATAGCAAACCTGATTTTTTTTAACTTTCACCTACAATCCACAATGACCTGAAATAGCAATTGCTTTACTCCCACATAAAAAAACCCACTGATCGTCCTGACATTGTTACTTGCGTTTTTGCGTTGAAACTCAAAGCTAAGGTGGATAGGTTCAAGAAAAGTATTTGGCATAAAAAAACCATTCAGAAGGAGTATGTTTTTTTATTATTATGGAAGCAAATAACTTTCAAAATGTTTGGTATTGTTCATTGAAAATAAATCTGAAAAATGTTTATTTGAAGGTCTAATGGACTTAGTTTGCAGCATTTGCTGCACAAGCCACTAGTTTTCTATGTTTATGTATTTTGTGGCTTTTTGTTTTGAATAATCATATATAGTATGTATCCTAGAGTGCAACCAAGATGTCAAGAAGCTATTGAGATTATATTCTGCGAGAAACGGACCTTGGCAAAATTTGACATAAGCTAACGAAAAGTAAGCAGAGAAGGTTAGAGAGGTATTTCAATTCTCTCTGTAATCCACCGACTCCACTCCGTGTCTGGGAGATTAAACCTTACAGAATTCCAGCAGTGCAGAGCTTTCGGGAGAACAGGGGCTGTGGCAGTCATTACAGCCTGGAGGAGATTATATGGCACGGAATTACATGAGTTATATCCCCACTCCTTATATTTTATGGTTATCAAGTCAAAGAGGCTGCATAAATAAAGCAAAAGGGAAAGATTCTGTGATGAGGCGGTTTGTGTAGAGAATTCTCGTCCTCATTTGTTTGTCGCTATGGTTTTTTTCTGTGTCCGTGGTGGGCTTTGGATGGCTGCAACTATTCCAAGGAAATCCCAGGCACTGGGGCTACATTTACATTGTGTCTTAGTGTTTTAGTTTCATATTAAAGTTTTGGCTTGGTGATCGTAGCCAATCGCCCCGTTTCAGTGATCTTATTTTAATTAATATCCCCGTAAAGTTCCGAATATTGCATTCAAATCATTTACTGCTTTTTCTGTCAAAGTGTTTTTTATTGCTTTACAAAATAATTTTTATTTTCATTTATAATTGGCCCTTATTTAGGGGATATTCAACTTAAAAATTGCAGAAAAAGTGTCATAGAAATTAAAAATTTAATTTCTACACTAATTTACGTGACAGAACTAAATCAATACGCAGAATTCTTCCACTATTCATTGAGAAGTCACAGTCAAATGCACAAAGCCAAAAAATAAAAAATGATAATTAAAAGTGATATTTAAATTAATGATTGAATAAAATTGAAATATTTTTATTTTGAAAAGTATTGAATCTAATGAGCTGAGATTTTGCATGTTACTTTCCATGTGTATATTAAACTTTTTCTCCAAATTTGAAAAAGATTGGTCAAATAGGAAAAAGATAAAACTGAAATATTTTTATTTTGAAAAGTATTGAATCTAATGAGCTGAGATTTTGCATGTTACTTTCCATGTGTATATTAAACTTTTTCTCCAAATTTGAAAAAGATTGGTCAAATAGGAAAAAGTTCCAAAATATAATTGAGTGTCCCCTTAAGTACATAAAAATCCTAGTGAAATATAAATAGAAGTCAACACCTGTTAGCGCGTCTAGTCGTGAAACCAGGTGACCGGGGTTCCATTCCCGGTCGGGGCAAGTTACCTGGTTAAGGTTTTTTCCGGGGTTTTCCTCAACCCAATATGAGCAAATGCTGGGTAACTTTCGGTGCTGGATTCCGGACTCATTTCACCGGCATTATCACCTTCATCTCATTGAGACGCTAAATAACCTAAGATGTTGATAAAGCGGCGTAAAATAACCTAGATGTTCAGTAAATTCTAAAGGATTCACCTCGTCGCTTCAGTTGTGTTTCTCATTCTTTTATTGTGCTTTTAAACCCTACATAGTTGTTGCACCCCATTCTACTGATCATGATGTACAGTTTTTTGTGTCTACTGAAAAATTTAGTTTGTGCGAGATCGTGCGTATTTGCTTGGTTTCCGCACAAAACCAATCCGCGGTAAGTCAAAAATTCCACATTCAGTATTCCCAACCTAACACACATAACAATTTCCATCTTCTTAACGCCTAAGTGACATATTAATTTTACTGCTTTAGGCTTTTAACATATTATTTTTAGAGACGTTCAATATAGTAATAATTATAAATTGGAAACTTACCACTGCAATTTCACCTAAATTGTACTGTTAATTATTGTTTTTAAATATTTGCAAAAATTAAGTAAACTCTACAACTCCACTAAAGTTACTGCATTCGTGATGCAAGTAACATTAAGCAAGCCGTGAAAAAATCAACAAACTTGCAATATGTTATATAAATAATATTGTTAAAATATTAAAATGAAAAATAAATCATTACATAACCTTACCGTTTAAGTTCGCATCTATAGACTGGGGAAAAAAAAAGACAGACGTATATCACGGCCTGCTGGAGTATAGTAAACACAGAAAACATTTTAAAGCAACAATGTTGAAGATAGATATTTTTGTTTTGAAAATTTGCCGTCATTGAACAGAAACCAAGATGGAGATTTCATTGCAACTAATTAGAAATTCCTCTTTCAGGTATGTAATAAACGATCTTCGCACAAAATAATGTACGATACACGAGCGGTATGTTTTCTTTCAATTCTCGGAAATTAAAAAAGCTCAACTACGTTTCGCTTTTTCAAACTTTTCTTCGAACATGAAAACTTCAACATACCGCTCTTGTAACGTATATTACTATTTAATGACATTTCCTGTTTCTGCAATTCCCGATTCAAATATCTTGACACAACTGCGACACAAAGGCACTCACAATATCCACCAGACTAGAGTACCGAGTGGAGTCATATTTCCATATAAAAACAAATACCATTTGGAGCAACATAAAACGAACTGCGTGATGTGCATTTGTTTGAGGTGTGGCAGGTTTCCAAGCACCGCTCGAGAGGTGAAGAGACATTTGACTGATGGCTCCATTAGTCACACTGTTGTTTGGACTCCCACGCACGAGGCAACAATTAAAGATGCAACTGCTAATGGGTATGAGCATGCGGTGTCACGTGGCAGATCGCCCCTGCAGTTGGAAGTGGCATTTTGATATGCAACTGACAAGGCCGCACAGATATTTATCGAGGCATCGTCTGACAAGAGCTTGCACAGTTGATTCTGGGAATTGATTGTCTTTTGCTTTAGGTACAGAAACTTTCTACTACGGAAATTGAAAGAGAAACATTTGAGCGTCACTATCATCATAACTTTCATTATCACCATATCACCACCTTCTTGTTTATTTTATTTTATTAGGTTATTTTACGACGCTGTATCAACATCTAAGGTTATTTAGCGTCTGACTGAGATGAAGGTGATATGACGGTGA